>JANHGL010026355.1:6315-47956 GCA_024611195.1 Ceyx melanurus | reverse complement strand
GAAAGAAAGAAAGAAAGAAAGAAAGAAAGAAAGAAAGAAAGAAAGAAAGAAAGAAAGAAAGAAAGAAAAGAAAGAAAAGAAAGAAAGAAAGATTATTTTGCCAACTTACAGCTGGCAGAATTGCCTTTGCTTTTACTTCTTTGCTGTGCCCTCAGGGTTTGCTCATTATGAAGTGACTTTTCTTGCCATACCTGGGAAGTGAGTGCCACTTTCTCTAAGCTGCTGCCTTACAGCTCCCCTGGACTTTCCCTAAGAGAAAGAGCCCCAGTTTTGCCTGGACCTGGCGCAGGACACCTGAATGTCAATCCCTGCCAGAGAGGGATGGAAGTCCCTGGCCTTGGGCTGGGGGAGACCCCAGCAAGTGCTGGTGCTGGTGAGCATCAGCTGCCAGGAGCCACTGCTGCTCCTGCAGAGCCTCTGCCTTCATTCTTACCAAGGCAGCCACGAGGCGTTGATCTCACGTGTACACGTGAAGGGGAGGGTGGAAAAAATATTAATGTTTCATTGTCTGGGTGCTCAAAAGTGAAACCTTTTAAAGAAATAGGTCTTCACCAAGGATAAGAGAAATGTTTTTCTTAACTGCATAGCAACAAGCTATAGCTGCAATTATTTATATCGAGTATGAAATTCCCTTGGTGCTTCATTTATTCAAAGCTATATTTTTACTCAGTTTTTGTTTTCACAGATGGCTAAGCTAAGATGCTGTCTTGGGCTTAAATAGCTACACAAACTTTGGCAGTCCACACCAACAAACAAAAATAGATGAAAAAAAAACACACTGAAAAATTGCAGTGAAACTTGCAAAGCCCTCTGAAGAGCACAGCAATATTTTATACTCATTTAAAACTATGATTATCTACTGAGGAATTTAATATCATTCTGTCATTGCCATGTAGAATTAAAACAGCCTTTATGGGAACCACTGCTTGTCAAAGAACAATTAAGTGGGATTTTATTTTCATTTTAATGCTTTTACAAAAGGCACGTGTTTATAATTTGAGTCTGGCACCACTTGTTGTGAGGGCTCAAGGAAAGTTTCTGATTCTGGCTTAGGAAAAGAAAGTTAAGTTCTTGTAACCAAAACGTACACACTTGGCCAACAGTGAGATTTAATTTCAGTGTTTTCTCTCCTGTTCTTTCAGGGTGAAATACGGTGTCTCTCTCTGCACTGGTTTTGTTTGATCTTCTGCTCAGAAAACAAGTGTCCGTGGGGATGTGCTGCCCTGGCACAGGTATGCTAAAGTATTTCCAAAGAATGGGCTTGGGTTTGGTATCATTTTGCATTTGGGGACCATAATTTAATCAACCTTTCCTCTAAAATAAGTATTGCCCTCCTACTTCAATAATCTTCTTTGCTTCAACAGTCATGTGGTTTCTTCTGTTTTTTATCCTGTGTGTGGTATTTTGATGATGGGCACTGCTTCAACTGGCTGTAGATGCCCTTTTTCTCAGGCAGACTCAGCTCTCTCCCACGGTGGAGTGTTATTTAAGTGTCATGCAGGAACAGGGTGGGTTTGCCCAGGGGACCACAGAGATCATCAACACATATTGTAGTACAGGGATATGGCCATTACTGTCTCTGTAGAGGAACTACATACTGTGGAAGTGTCTCTCGTTCCTTCCTCATCTGGTTCTATCAGCAACCTTCATTTTTAATGCATTATATTTGAGGTCTGGAAAAATAACATCTATTTCTAGCACTGAAATCACTCAGAGGACTTCATTGTGAGTATGTGTCTCCTGAGGTATGTACCAGGTGTGACAGATGGGGACTCTTGCAGTGGGCAGGTTATCTTGGCTCTGCTGCCTGAAGGTGCTGAGAAACCTGCTTTGCCTCTCCCTGGCTCAGTTTCCTGAGCTATAATGTTGGCTCAGAGCTCCAGAAAATGACTTCTGTGGACCAGGTAGTAGAAAAATATCAATTCAAAGCCACGTTCACCATTTAAAATAAAACATATTGGGGGCTGCTTCAGGTTCCATGGAGAATGCACAAAGGAGTTGCATTCCTGTCTAACAACCTCTGTGCCAGTGCTGTAGTGCTCATCAGTCAGCATGAGAGAGGCTCCCACAATCAGAAACAATTACTCACTTCTATTGCAGCTTCAGAGAGAATAACAAATACTTTTCACCAGCTCCTGCCACTTTCTGTTTTCATATCAACCAGTCAATCAGACCCTGTATAGAACAGCATGTGTCCTTTTATTAAGAGGAGAAAAAGTTGATTGGTACCAGAAGATGAGTGCAGAGTGATTTAATTGTAGCCCTTTGTCACATCTGTGTTAGATATATTAGGTACTTAGACACTCCACACTGACAGCAACAATGGCAATTGTACTGGAATAATATTATTTTTAAAGCAGTACTTCCAAAAAAACACCCAAACAAAAAAAACCCAACAAACACCTTTTGATGTCTGTGATGAAATATTCCAGGTAATTTCACATCATCAGTTAGTCTGTCTCCTAAAGCAGACTGAAAGCTGTTCAGTCTCCTCCTGCACAGGCCAGCTGATCTGTAAGTAAGGAGTGTGTTCTTACCAAGAGACTGTTCTGATTGACCAGTTCATTACACTTGATTGGGATACACCCCTCTTGTGCCAGAGACTTGCAAACTTTGGGGAGGCATCCCCAACCCAGTCCATAGCTGGAAAAGATGGTGTCTTCTGGCCAGCAGCAAGGGGGGAATTACTGGCAATGAGCCAGCATCCTACTGTTAAAGTCTGCCAGAAACCCACTCTGGATCTTCTGAACTGGATTTCTCAGAGGACTTCTACTGTTCTTCAGGAAACAGTGAAAGGATAGCCATAAAATGAGAGGTTTCTGGAAAGGTAAACTGTGGGCTGCAGTTTCTTCAGGAATTGCAGACCCCAGTCACCTATTCCCTTCAAACAGAGAGAAGAAGGGAGGATCAGGTTTGTCTTCTATTGCTCTGAGCAGGGTTCATGATCTTCTCAATAGCGCTGTAGTTCTTTAAATCCCAGAGACAGCCCACCTGGGAAGCAGCTGCAGCTCTGTAAAGGCAAGAAGCTCAAGGGTCTGCTCAGGAGGTGCCTCAGCATTGAGCTGGGGTGTCCCACAGCTCAGCCTCTCTGCCAGCACCACCTCTTGCCAGGCTGCTTCAGTCTGGCTGCTTCTGGGCTGCTCATTTTGCCAGCTTCTCCAAGTACTGCAGAGCCTCTGCTGAAACCCAGGGCTCTTGAACAATGGGGCCATCTCAGAGCTCATCTTCAGAAGAAAAAGCACGTTCCTCTAATGCCAAAAGTCAAACAAAGATAACAGCACTTGCTATATTTTAGTAACATTTTTACAGTCCATTTGCAGGATTATTTATATTTCCTGAAAATGTGTCCATATTTCCTTTTATTAACAGTGTTTAAAGCAGGACTGGATTGGGATGTTGGAAACACCCAGTCAGCAAAGCACAGGAGCATTTTCCAGCCACTGTCTTCCTAAGGACCGTGGTCTCAGAGCAGAGGGCAGCTCCTTCCATCCAGCTGCCTGGATCCTGAATCAAAGACCCTTGCCCATCCTGGCTTTGGCTCAGGGTCCCCACATAGTACAGCATTGCTGATACTTTCCTCTGTGGGCAGAGGGCTTGGGGAGCATAAATCCTGTGGGAACATGAAGTGTACAGCCCTAAGGAGAGCAAGATCCCAGGTAGGAATATGGGAACAGTGTGAATGGGAGTGCTGTGGGAAGCCAAGTCACAGGCTGGCCATGATGTCTGGCTGGCTGTGAGATGGAGCCAGCCAGCTTTCAGACTGTATCCTGGCAGTCTCAACTGTATCATTACCAGGAAAACAGGGCCCAGTCTCTTTTATTGTTTCCATTTGAAACGAATTCTGCACTAAAACATTTTTGTGGGGCTGGAAATTCTTTCCAGAATCTGCTAATTATTTTCACAATCTACAGTCTGCTCTTACATTTCTAATTGTAACAATTAATCCTCACTCATCTGCATGTCCTGGATCTGTGCAAGGCAATAACACATTTTATGCTCAGCAGCACCCTGTCTCTTGACTCATTTGTCAAAATGATGATTGTACAGTTGGTGCTGAATGTAAAGAATTAGCTACATAAACTTGGCCATTACACAGAATGCCTGTATATAGCCTGTGCTGGGCATTGCTATGATGTGCACAGGGACTCCTGTGTACAAGCACCAACACACCCCAGGGGTGGTGACTCAAACACCCCCTGGGCAGCCTGTTCCCATGACTGACAGCCCTTGCAGTGAAAACATTTTTTTCCCTCATGTTCTGTTTAAACCTCCCCTGGTGCAGCCTGAGGCCATTCCCTCTTGTTCTGTCACTAGTTACTTGTGAGAGGAGACCAGTGCCCACCTCTCTAGTACATCCTTTCAGGTGGTTGCAGAGAGCAATGAGATAATTGTAACAGTAATTAATAAAGGCTGGGCTTGAGTTCAGGCTCTTGACTTCTATTTGGTTTCCTAAAGACATTTCTAAATCCATTTTAAGACATGGCAAGTACAGAACACGTTCTGTTGCTTATCAAATGGGATCAGGTAGACAGATATTTATCTACCTGACAGATATTTCTGATTGCCACTTGTGAACTCTGCCAAGCCAAGCCAGCATCCCTGCCACTGCATCCAGACCTGATGTGCTTCCCAGTCCTCTCTTACAGCAAAGAATGTCCTCTTTTCTGTCTAATGAGCATTGTCTACCCAGGCATCTCTGGTCAGTTTCAGTGGGGGTTGTTTGCTGGTGAAACCCATTAGTAGCTGCCTTATCAGAATGGCAGCTGGCACTGCCCCTACCCTTACTGCCAGGGGCAGCAGCCAAATATTCTCTCTTGGCTAAGTGTGAAGGGGTCTCCTAAGCACTCATCTGTACTAAAACTTGGCCCCTGATTTTCGTGGGTGGCCCTCAAGCTGCCCAAAGGTCTGTTCACTTCTTGGCTTGTGGTTACTCACATTCATCAAACACACTCTACAAGAAGACTGCTGGGAGAAAAATGGCACAGAAGACCTTTTGCTGGCTTTGGCCAGTCACAGCCAGAGCCTGTTGTGCCTCATCCTCGGAGCTCAGAGATCCAGCTTCTCAAGCCACACTACAGGCTCTTGTGCAAATCCTACCTCAAGCCTTGGTGATGGCACAGGTTTCCCCTGGGCACTTTGACCCTTCTTTCCTCCTCCTTTTCCTCCTCTTCACAGCCTCTTCTGGCAAAGACAGTGAGAATTCACCCAGCCCACAGCCCTATGCAACTAGCTCACTGCTGATGTGTTTGGAGCTCAGTTCTTGCTTCAGGTTGGGATGTGGCAGGGGTCAGGCTGTTCAACTCAGTCCTCTTCCAGTGGTCCTTTCAGGCTGTCCTTTTGGTAAGAACTCTTGTGAGAGGAGGTACAGAGCCATGTGGGCCAGTGTTCTTGAAGTGCCATACTCTTTGGACTGCTTGACACAACGTGGGTGGGGTGGTGCTGTCATGGCTCATCTCCCTGCCATCAGTGCAAAATCTCTTCCAAGACTTGGGAGCTGTGGAAGGGCAAAATTACTTCCTTCTCCCTTCTCTGGCACAAGCTTTCACAGATAAATGACATTTATCCTGCTGAAGCCTGAAGACACATCAGGCTGAAGATTAGTAAATGTGTACAGGTAATTGGGGTGGCACATTCCAAGGGGAAATGCTTAATTAGAATAAGATTTACTTAGGAGGCTGGAAAACAACCACTGTCTGAAATAAATCATGTTTTGCAGGAGGAGCATGTGCTTTTTCCCCATCACACCTGCTGATCTGCAGGAGGCCACCCAGCCAGTGGCTGTCATCACACTGCCTGACAAAGATGACTGAATCTTTGTGATCTGAAATGCAGACTGGCTTTGCAGAACTGGCATCTCAGCTCTACATCTGCTTTCCTGCCTCGCCCAAGCCGTTGAGCTGCTTGCTTTCTGTTTGAAAAGGTGGCATTTATTCTAATTCTTTGTTCACATTCACCCCATTAAGCTCCCGATTTCAATCATCAGCCGCTGAAGCACTTGGCTGCTTCAGCAAACCTCAGTGGCTGGCTCATGCAGGAAGAGCACTGTGCCTTTTATCACTTCACTGACACTGCACCGATAAAACTTATCTTCTCTGGAGCCTGCTGCAGGGGAGGGGCCTTGAAAACAAAACAGGATTTTCCCTGTGGAATGATAGTGCTGTTCCAAGAACCAGGAATGGAGCTGGTTTTTGCCTGGCGTGGTGCGTGGCCTCAGCCTGGGGAAGGCAGGCAGAAGCTTCTGGGGGGACAGCTGAAATGCATCATTTATTTTTCATTCTGAAGGTTTCAGCAAGTGAGCAGAGAAAGCTGGAATAGAAGAGCACTTACCTGTATTTGAAATAGCACATTTCTGGACTGAGGAGGAAGAAAAGTGCCTCCTCCAGCAAAATGGTAACAAATTAAATGCAAAGCAGACAAAATAAAGTCAATATTAGGCTCAACATAGTGGGTTTTTTTCCTGTCCCACCCACGAAAAAGTTCAGTGTGTGGTGTTACAAGGGAAGCTGTAACATCTCCCTTGGGCTCCCTAGTCCCCACAGACCTGAAACCCCGTGAATCAGCACAGATGCCTCAGAGATCTGCTGCTTTTTGGTACCCACACCAGTCCCTGCTGCATTAGCCAGGTATGGCAGAGGAGCACCAGCACAGCACCATGCCTAGCTCCCTCCAGCTGGACAGATTGCCTATGGCAGGAGATCTGGGCATAAACTCAGACTTAAGAGCTACTGTGTGGTGGGATACTCCCAGATGAAACACTTTCTTATGCAGATATAGGTCAGAGTTGTAGGATTAGGTCCTCTAGTGTAAACAAGCTCAGCTACAAGTAATGTCAGCTGCCAGCAGGTGGTTTTGAGCCCTGGTAACTTTTCCTCTCCAGCTCTGACCACCACTGAAGTATCACCAGTGTTTTTATCTCACTCTTATGGGGGGGACATCCTTCTGGGAGCCTCATCTGAAGAACACCACAGTATTGGGGTGCCCAAGGAGGGCTACAGGGTGTCAGTCCATCAGGAGATTCTGATCTTGGAAACTTCCACAACATGGCTTGAGAGGACATATGTTTATTAGTCCTGTGCTTTCACGACAGCATAAGCAAGGTAAGATGATTATCGAAGTACAAAGCTGTTCCATTTGAAGACAGGCTGTTTGTTTCTTTTTAATATCCAAACCCAAACACTTTTTAAAAGAATACTTTGTCTAAGCAGTCTTTTTTACAACAGATTTTTAACTTCCCCAGTCTTCACTGAACACTTTCATGTCTCTTTTTCTTATTATTCAAAAGGCCTTCAAGGAGGGCACGTGCATTTTTGTCTGTGTGAGGGCAGGGTAGTGTGTTCCTTGAGCATTAGTTTAGAAGACTAACTTTTCTCTGCTTGTTCTCTTCTTGGTTTTGGATGCCATTCTTCCCATGTCCATGAGCTTTTCCAGTCTGCCAAGTCAGTGCTGAACTTTCTAAGTTACTGGGTTAATCTTTCTTTCTTCAGAAAAGAAATAAAAGCCCAGGGAACTCTTCTAAGTGCTGTTTATCAAGGGTGCTGCTGCTTTCTGTCTTTAAGATTTTCTGGGCTCAAGAACTTTAGGAATTCAAAGAACAAAAGCTGCAGCATGGGAGGTGTAAGGGTTTTCTTTCCTTTAGCAGATACCAAAATAAGCTCCTCCTAAATAATGGTCCTGAGCAAGTTGTCAAATGAGAGGTAAATCTCAGGCCCTGCCCCTGAACTATGAGAGGAAGCAAAACCCCTGCAAAAATCCTGACCAGAACTGGAGTGCTGAAACTTTTCTGTCCTCCTTAAGTGTTAATAATTGAACGTGGTGGAGTTTGAAAGTTGAAGCTGTGGCAGCCAGATCTTTAAGATATGGAAAATGGAACATCTCAGTTGGAGTTAGTTAAGGGATTGGTGAGTTTTTGTTTAACATGCAGCTGCATGGGCTATTATAAGTGGAAACATATGGAACCATAATTGAAGAAAAAAAAAAAAATCCCTTTTGCATTGATAGTATCAAAGGCTTTTGGTCTCTGCTTAATATGTAACATCTTAAGTGGTGCATCTGTTCAAAAAGCCAAATAAACCTGCAGACAGAGGTGGTGTTATCATTGATTTTCTTCTTATTGGTTTTATAACTGTCATATTTAAATCAAAACAAGATAGCCTCACAGCATTTCTTTCTTTCCTGTTTCTAGGTTAACTGTGTGTATTGGGGATGTGAAGACAGGTGGGTACTTGGGAAGCAGGCATATGAAATTTTTATGTGGCCTTTAGGAGAGCTAGGAATTTCCCCCTCACTTGTTAAGGAAGAAGAAATGCTGTAACTTTACAGCTGATTAAACTGATGTTATGAAATATTAAGCATGACTAAACTGAGGTTTTCAAACCCTTTTTGGTTGACCAGTGATCATCTCAGGTTCTTTACTGTAGGCAAATTATTAAAGATGTAGAAGAAAAAAATACATTGATCAGGGCTTAAAACTACTGGACCAGTGCTGTGCTGGCATGATGCTCTCCCACCTCCCAGCAGAGCTAGGGCAAGCACAGAATCTCTAACACCCCATCTGCAGCCAGGCTTGCAGGTTGGTTTGGTGGTTGTGTTGATTTGTGGGCTTGCTTTGTTGGCTCCTGACAAGATGCAGCACTCTGGGAAGTGACCATTGGAAGGGGGAGTGCTGGTGATTTCTGGAACAAAGCTGAGATCTGCTGGTCCTGGTCTCAGTGGGATCTTTGGACAGCATGGGTTGCACATGCTTATACATTCAGATTGCAAGGAAAAAAGTAGTTTTTTCTCAACTTCTTCCCTTTTTCTGGCTTCTGTTGCAGAAGTCTGAAAAGAAATCACAGGCAGAATTTGTTGCAGGTAGGCTGTGACCAGCCTCACTCCTTTGCCCTTTCTGTCTTCTGCTTGCTGGGAAAGTGTAGCTGAACTGATCAACACTGTAGGGCA
Organism: Ceyx melanurus; assembly: GCA_024611195.1. Lineage (NCBI taxonomy): Eukaryota > Metazoa > Chordata > Aves > Coraciiformes > Alcedinidae > Ceyx > Ceyx melanurus. The sequence continues at coordinate 39,019 of JANHGL010026355.1, read as the reverse complement.
GTGCCTGTGAGATAAGAAGAAGGGAAGAAGTGGAATTGGGAGATAAGAGCTAGATGCATTGTCAAGTGAATTCTCCCTGTGGAACAAGATAAGTTAGTAAATGGGGACCTTCAGGATGGCTGCCCAGGGTTCAGAATAGCCACATGGATGGGATTCCTCTTGGCTCTGTCACCAGGAAAACCCCTGAACTGATCCTGAGGAGAGATCCCTCCTGGACCAGGCTGCACCTCACGGTACATGGGATAATGCCTTGTGCACATCCCATCTCCTGATGTTTTCACCTTGGATCAGCCTACTGAGTGCTTTAAAGAATCACCTCACTTGTCTTGGAGAAGCAGTGGTTGGTGGCAGTAGATCCTTACACTCACTCATGGCTTTATTTCTTCTCTGCCTTGCTTTTCTTGTTATTCATGAAGTAACTGTGGATCTGCATCTCACTCAGATGAACAAGCTGCTTCAGGGAGCAAAACACAGAAGGGTGTTCCTGCAGGCACAGGAGGGTGGGAAGACAGACCTTGCTGAGGTATCTTTGCAGCCTACTGTGTCAGGTCATCAGGCTTTCTTGATCCTGACTAATATTAACAAAAGGCTAAGAGTTTGGCAACGTTAATCGGAGCAGATGTTAAGAAAAACACATTTATTGTAGAATGTAGAGGTGCTGGGCTATGGCATGAGAAAGATTTGCCAGAGATCATAGAATCATACAATTGTCAGGGTTGGAAGGGACCTTAAAGCTCATCCAGTTCCAAGCCCCCCTGCCAGGGCAGGGACACCTCCCACTGCAGCAGGTTGCTCAGAGCCCCATCCAGCCTGGCCTGAGAAACTGCCAAGGATGGGTCTTCCCCCACCCCTCTGGGCACCCTGTGCCAGGGTCTCAGCACCCTCCTGGGGAAGAAATTCTTCCTCATGGCTGATCTGAATCCACCCAGCTCTAGTTTTGAACCATTCCCTCCAGTCCTGTCACTGCCTCGTAGCCTAAAAAGTCCCTCCCCAGTTTTCCTGGAGCCCCTTCAGATCCTGGAAGCCACAAGAAGGTCTCCCTGGAGCCTTCTCCAGACTGGTCAGGGCTTAGATGCAGCACATCTCTTGGGTGGTAGGAATGGCTTTTGTCCATTGATGATGATTTTTTTTTCTCAGTTGAGTACCAGCAAGTTATTCTATTGGATATATTTCATTCCTTCCTGAAAACTCATGTGGCATTTGTGAAGTATCTTCTGGTGTCTCTCAAAAGCTATTGTGGATAGCCTGAGAAATCTGTGTTTATGTTACATTTCTGAGTCTATACAGGCAGGTTAAGATGAAGCAAATAGGAAGCTATTTCATTTACCATTTCAGCTCATGATCTGGACAAATGAGCTGTTTATTTCAGCTGATCTGAAAGGAAGGATCAGCACTGACTCTAACAGTACAAGAAGCATTTTCTTCTCTTTGACTCCTGTTGCTGCACCCCAAGTTTGAATATCCAACTTGTAATGGTATTTCATGCTTTGAAATGTGACAAAGTCCATGATGACTAGTGATTTCTGACAGTGAGCAGCAAAAAGATTGACAATTGGTAGGCCCTGGGTCTTTGTAAGCCAAGAAAACTCAAGCCAAAATCACTGCTCAGCTGAAGTATCCTTGGAAAAGCTAGTCATGTTTTCAGCACCACCTCTGAAAAGTGGATTTGTCAACTTTCACAGCTGGTAAAAAAAACAAAAAAAAAAGATCACTAAAGCCCCCAGTGCTTTTTGGAGCAGTCATGGTAGGGGTGTGTGTAGCTCTGCCGTATGGCTGATGCTGCTTTCCCCAAAAGACAGAAACAAGCCTCACTCCCAGATCATCCTCACAAATGACTCAGTGACTGATCTGTGAAAGTGAAGAACTGGATAAATCAACAGTCTCTCAGGTGCATCTACCCTCCATTAGACTGAAATGGAGCTGGGGAGGAAGGTGAATCATCTTAGCACCTTTGAGTCAGAAAAAATAGAAATGACTCTTGCAGGATTAACTTTTAAGGTAAATTAACAATAGTTTATTCTCTTCTTTTAATGCTGTTAAGCCTCTTAAGAGCCTTCTCTTCTACAGAAACCAAATGTTTAGTTTCATTAAAGGGCTTCAGATTCTCTATCAGCAGGGATCTAATTTTTGTAATGTTTTGCCAATTGTTTCACTTTGTATTTATCCAAGTCACATCTTTTAATTTCTGCACATCCTTTCTCTGTTGCTGCACTGGAGAGTTAACTGAAGCTGGGAGGATACAAAGATTTAGCCTTTTGTAACAAAGACAAATATGTGTAATTCCTCTCCAAGAAAGCAAAGAGGCACTAGGAGGTAATTTTCTCAGGGAGCCAGTAAGTGGAAGGCAAGCTTTCTGCATTCCTTTTGTCCAACCAATCCAGACACTGGTGCAAAGAGAGTTCTCTCTTGCTGGGATATACTCAGATGAACTATTTTTGCTGGTTTTAATCTGGTCACATCTTCCTTCAAGCTGTGTGAAATGACTTTGTGAATTAATCTGAAGTGATCTAAGGGGTGCCAGTGGCAGGGAGTGTCAGGGTGGCAGGTGTGAAGCCTCTGGAGAAGGTGGGTGCTGCTGCAGGGACTCGGGGACACATGCTCATCCAACACCTCCTGTGCAAGGAGGGCCACAGGTACACACTTCTGCAGGATTGTTCTCTGACTTCTGATTCTTTTCTACACTGAACCTCTCCCACTGCTGCACTGATCTGAAGGAAAAAGGACTGCAGCTGGTATTCCAATGCCACTGGACTGGAGGCATGCTTGATGGTGCAGAGATAAGTAGCTGTGCTCTCAGTTGCTTGTGGTGCAAAATTGACACAGCACATTGGTTTAATGATATTGCAGAACAGCTGGAGAGACAGGAGTCCACAGCAAAACAAGATGTGCTCTGAGTGGCCTTGCACCAGGGCTTCCCCACCTTGTATTACATTTCACACTGCCACTGGGACTCTAGGGGTGTTCATCCCATTTCACACCTGCCTTAGCAGAGATTTGTCACTGACCTTTCTGGGGAGTGCAAGAGGTGGGTGAGAAATAGAAGGAGCTTTGCAACTCCCACCAGCCCTTTCCAGGCAATGGCTTTTCCCCAGACATGCAGTCAGCACCAGCAGATCCCCAGCATGGTTTGGTTTCCAATGGCATCCCATGATAGGCTGTGTTGGACTTCAAAAGTTTTGTCTTCTGTGCTCAGGGACTTAAAGGAAATTGCATTGTGCAGAACAGCAAAGATCATCTTTCCTAGAGCAGAGGCAGAAAACTACAGAAACCAGATCACATGAGAAAGACACCAGCAATCTCTGCTGAGCATCACCCCTGTCAACGTGTCCAGCATTAAACTGCACACCAAACAGGCATCCCTTGGTCTTTCTCTTCTGGTGGTGTCATTAGCATCTCAGTGATTTGACAGCTTTCCTGTTCAGCTTTTATTGGTCATTAATGTGCTGGTGTAAATGAAGCTTTGGGATAATCCCTGCTGATGCTCAGGTAGCCAATGATGTCCCTGACATGAGAAACTCACTCTGCCTTTCAAGATGGGGATACTGGTGTGTTTGGAGGGGCACAGGAGGACAAGGGCCGTTGTTCCCCTGACTCATGGGATGAGCTCTTCACCTGCTGCAGAGCTGTAGCCGGCAGGAGGCAGAAGTGGACAGGGGTGCATGTGAGGAGAGCAGAGCCCCTGCTGCTGGCATTCTTTGGGATGCAGCACAGAACCCAGAACTGCTTTCTGCTCTGCCTTTCAGAGGCCAGCTCCCTGAGGGTACAAGGATCGTTTCACTTGGAAAAAGAATGAGCCCTCCTTGTAAAAGCCACGATGCAGATGGCTACCCCCAGAAATTCCTCAGGGCAGCTGCAGGAGCAAGACTTCTGCTTGGCCAACTAGGATCAGGTCTGCTAGTTTAGGCAGAAGAAATACCTCTTGCCTGGCAAGGGATAGGGAATCATGAGCTTTATTAACAGTGGCTGCAGAGGGAAAAATCAGAGGCTTCGTCTCCACAAACACACAACTTGGGAGCTTTCTGCAATTACTGCAACAAACATAATCAACTGTTGCCTTGTTTGCACAGCAGATGGGTTATGATTCAATGAAATGAGAAGTGATTCCCAGCTGACTGTGAAACTGTTCATTAACTGTGAATGGCTGTAGGTGCCCTGAAGTGGGGGTTAGAGGTCTGAGAGGATGAGCCCTGAGATACTGAAAAATTCCCACTTCCTGGGAAGCACTCAGTGAAAGCAGGGTGGCAGGTGTAAGCCCTCAGACCACCTTGGTGACTTCTCTACAGCTGACACTCAGAAGTGGAAGAAGGAAAAAGCCACGATCTTGGCTTGGATGATGTATGTCAAGGGAGGGATACAGGTGATTGTTGGAGGGGCTGCAAAGCTCACATACATAAATCTCTCTTCTAAGTAGCAGCCAATGCATGTGTTGTTGTGTTTTAATTAGGACAGATGAACAGAGAGCCTCCAGAAAATGATCTGCACTGAGGTGAACCAGGAAACAATACCTTAGTGAATCTGAAAGACATGGGGAAGCCTATTAGCTTGTGCCTATGCCACAGGTAAGCCTTTTTCTATCACATTGCTTTGTGTAATAGCTGCTCTTTTGGAACACAGTGACATTTTTCATCCAACCTGATGATGATTCAAAGCATTTATGCATTCTACTTATTATATGAACCACAGCTTTTTCACCACGGGGTTCACATTTCAGATTAGACTGCTGTGATTTTCACTGCTGCTCTGGTTGAAGGTCATTTAGTTTAGGAAACAGAGGGCAGTTGCCAAAAGGTAATCTCCTCTCATTTTACCTGGCAGTTGGCTGTCAAGTTCAAATCATGGTATTAAAATACAGAGCTCCAGCCTGCCTTGAAGTCTAGGTTAAGAAAACAAATCTGACTGAGACATGCTGCAACAGTTTCTCAGTAAATAGAAAGCCCAGATTTTCCAGGCTGTTTGTTTTGCTAATATGGCACTTGCAGAGCAGGTCTGATTGATTGCTGATGGCAAACACAGTGCCCAGCTCCTAACTCTATTCATGATTATCTAACTTATCATGTGCTGGATCTTATTATGTCATCATAATACTCATAACTGTTATGTTTTTCTTTTTTTTCTCCCTCAAACCCACATATTCTAGATCTCATTTTGAAATGAAATTCTTTTCTTCAGCGTTTGTTTTGCTCCGAGTAGTGTAATTGTGATTTAAAAACCCCCAAACAAACAGGCCATCAAGGCTGGCATTATAAATGTTCAGCAGGGCTTAGTTCCTCTAGTTAAGAGAAGGAATACAATAGATATGTCTACTACTATGTATATATAATGCATATAACACATTGAAATCCATGTGGACATTATCAGAGGAGTCGGGCTCATCATCAGTGGCTACCAGCTCTGGCTGAAAACATTACAAAGGAAACTTGATTTTTTGAAAGGCAGAATATCTCAATATTTCCATGTTCATTGCCTCTACCTCTTCTGTTTAACAGCATCCAAGTCCTAGGCAATGCTGCTAAATTCTAGCTCGTGTGTTGTGTGTATCTGTTTTCTGAGAAAGGGAGGGCAAAGTGATCTCCCCCTCCAACAAACTGTCCTTAAATACATCTGTGAGTTGGGATGACATCTCACACTCACAGGGTGTGAAGCAGAACAGGATTGAACACTCCCACTTTGCCATCAGGCATTTCCAAATGTCCTCTACACTGTCTCGGGTCAGCTTATTTTAAGAAAAGGCTGATGATTATTAGCTGCTGGAGGATCCACCCTAAAGCTTTGTGCTGAGCTAAGGCTGCAGTCCCCTAGCTTGCAGGACTGAGCAGGATGGTTGACTCTGGCTTACAAACAGAAACTACCCTCCTGCTGCTTAGCAGTCAAAAGTCAGCATTAGACTAGCAACAAAAATCCATAATGTGCAATTTCTGGGTTTCTTGTTGCTTTTTAGAGAATCTGTCCTGCTGCTTTTTAGCTTTTTATTCTATGAAGGTTTAAAAATCACCACTGTGATGTGCCCGTGAATTAAATCCTTGAATAAAAAGTATTTGTAAAGATGGTTTTATTGAATGTGAAGATACAGCAAGTTGGTTTTGCATGTGTGGCCCCTGGGGAACAGAGTACCTTCTGGTCAGTTAGTCTTTATTTTTGAAGTGAAAAATGTTGCCTAATTGTTCCCATCTATAGGAAAACCCATTTATTGCCAGGAAGTGGGACATGAAAGACATTTGTACTTTGCCAAACATGCACTTGCCCAGGTGATTTTGAAAAGTCTAGAAAATACAACTGTGTTATCCTTTTATTTTGCATGGCATAGAAACGCCCTCTCTTGTTTGTTTTAGGTTTTACTTATTTATTTAGTATTTTTATTTGGGAAGCTGAGTTTAGGCTTTTTCTGATTCTGAAAGAGAAGTTACATGTCTCCCTGGCCTCCTGTCACCCTTCTTTCACATGTCTCAGCTTCCAGAGAGTGCAGGCTGACTGCAGATGGGTTTGCACAAGAGCATTTAATCTGATTTAAGGAAAACTGGTATAGTGATGAAATGTGGCTTCTGACCCATTATTTTCACTTGGGGAATAAACAAACTAAGGAGAAATCCTTGAGTGCTTGAGATGGTTGATGGGTTTCTTGTCTTCTTCCTCTGCCAGAAAGCCTCTGGTATTACCTCACTGCTGTTCTTCCCACATGACTAGGAACTAATGCTTCATGAACAAGTGCAGGAGAAATGACCTTGATGTACCTGGGTAGAAAGAAAAAAAATTTTCACATTCTATGAATGTGAAATGTTTCTATTCATCAGGAAGCTACCTAGTGCTGTTTATACAACTTGGCTACTGAACTTGGATTATTATGAACTGCCTCTGGAGGTTTTACTTGACCAGGTAACTAAAATGAAGCTGAGTGCTGCACAGCCTGGGGAACCCTATTGTCCTGAGCTAAATGGCAGCAGAAAGCTGGAGCAACTCAAAAGCTGGGAAGATGGCAGCTGTAATGGCAGAATCATGGGGTCCTTGATAGCAGATAACTTGAAGAGCATTTTCCAGTAAGCCTTGCAAGTAATGCTTGCTATGTGGGGTTGCCCTCAGAGGAAGCACTCAAGTCCTGGAACTTTCCATGACCTTCCCTTCTCCCCTTTCTTACTGTGTTCTGTGCTATATTTCAAATAAGGTAAAATTTGGAAGCAGTCACCCTCAGTCAATGAAATATTTTCTATTTATCAATATCCATTTCTGAAGCAAAATTTATATCTCAAGAAAAAAGTAATCTATTTGGGGTTTGCTTTTGTGTTCTGTATTTCTTCTGAATCAGAAAGGGAAGCCAATACATTATTTTTATTGCAGTTGTGCCAAGTTTCAAATAACAGAAATCGAGGCCAGGTAAGAAACTCCAACCTATCTCCAGCAGATGCTCTCCAGCCATCAGGGCTTCTAGAGACCTCCTTTGGATTGAATGTCTGTGCTTGGCCTGAGGAGAGAAGCTTCTGGTTTGGTGGCCACCCCCTAACCCACCCACTCTGAGCCCTCCCAAGGGTCCCCAAAGCGTTCAGGGTGCTGGGGGTACCTGTCTGCAGGGGGCAAAGTGAGTGCCACCCTGGAGCTGCCTGGCTCCCCCTGGGCTGCAGCTTTGCACAGAAAAATGATGTGCCTGTGTCTCTTAGGGCAGGAAGACTGGTCCTTGCCAGCACACTGTTTGTTGCCTGGTGATTATCTGTGTGGTTCTGTGATGAAAGACTACATTTCCAGCACCCATTCCTTTTATGACCTTGCCAGAAAGTATTTATCCCACTTTAAATTCTGGCTATCAGCTGTACTTTAATAGTCTTGTAGAGCATTATGTTATTTTCTGTAAACCATTGGTGAACAGACCTGACTTCATTGCTTTATGTAGCTGAGCAGGTATTTTACCTCCTTTAAATGGCTATTGAAATTGCCTCTTTACATCTGAATATTTACATACGTGTGGCTGGCAACTGTTGCAAATCAAAGATTTATTTTTTTTTTCCTAAAAGGGCAATCAGCAAACAAAATTATAAAAACTTGACACCACAATAAATCAGAGTAACAACAGAATTGTAAAAATAATTTGTAATGACATATTTTGTTGCCGCTCTTGTTTGCCAGATTAGATTTCTGCTGAAGGTAATTGAAGAAAAAATTGTTCTGGTTAGAGGAATAAAATGCATTAAAATTAAATGAGCTTCTTGAACTCAGCTTAGGCCTTAAGATATCAAGGAATGAAAACATATTACAGAAGCATAATAATTGCTTTGTTTGCTTGACCTTACTTGTGGCACCCAGCAGGCAGAGCCCCTCAGGGGGGGGATTGGGGCAGGGTGCCAGGGGGGGTTTGGGATGTCAGAGCTCCCACCTGGATGTCTTGCACAGGCACAGCATCTGCTGGGAGCTGCAGGGTGGGAACTGGAGCATCCCACAGCTGGAGGGCCAGGGGACTGCTGGTGCTGGTGCTGCAGGGAGGGGAGGTCTTGGTGCTGCCTGTCCTCGGCTGGGACTGTGCTGCGACTCGAGCTTAATAGATTTTCTGTAAAGGAACATAAAATTGAACTGCCTTTCTTCTCAGCTCTCATGCCTCTTTCAAACAATAAATACAAACAGGGGGGAAAACAATTCCTCAGAAAACAAATATTGAACAACTACAAATATCAGTACTTTTCAAAGTACTGTATCCTTGAGAAATGCTGAGCCTACAAAACTCCCTTTTCACTTGTTTCAAAGCACAGTGCTTTTTAAAATGTGTTTAATAATTCCTTCTGGCTGAGTTTGGAAGTAGCATCTGCTTTGTTTCATTAATTATTTTGCCTTGATGCAGTCTCCTATTAAGTGAATGCCACTGCTCCCAGTGGTTTTAACCTTCCTTCCTCATCTGTCCTTCTTTCCTCCCTGCCTTCCCTTTCTCCATGGAAATAGTCAATCAGGTTAAGTGTCTGGGTTGGAGTTTGATTTGGTTTGTTTTAACCAAAAAAAAAATAAAAGGGAAAAAGAACAACCCAGATTAAACAGTCTTGGATGGCAGTTCCCTTTGAAACTGGGGTGGGGGAAGGCACAATACCAATTTTATTTTTTTAAAGCATCTTTACACATCTGTAGAAAGCACTTTAGGATTTTTTCTTTCATTTTTTATTGTTTACTAAATCAAAGCAAATGCATCTGAGGCTTATAATGATGATAGCAAAAATTACAAAGACCTTTCATATGCAAAAAGACATTTTTGTCTGACTGAAGATTTGAAATGTATGATGCCAATCTTGTACTCAAAGACCAGCTTTGCAGGGTTTGTGTTCTGTGATTTTTTCTGGAGGCTTTTTGTTTCTTGGGTATTTTTTCTTTTCCCCTCATTTTCATGAGGTTTGTATTATTAGTACTTTATAACATTTTTCACAGGGAGTTTTCTTTGAGCCGTGCACATGGGATGAATAAAGGAGATGGTTTTGCTTTATGAATCAGACTCTCTAATGTCTTCTGGCTCTGGAAATATCCCCAGAATTCAGAGAACTATCAGACAAATCTTCATCAGCACTTTAGCACTGACTGCACACTGCAGCACACAGCTTTGAAATTCTAAAGATCCTTCTCTCCCACTATTATGCATCTTGAAGGGCTGTGTTATCTCAGTGTCAGGGGATTTGGAGGGGGAGGGGGAAGCACTCACCAGAACTAAACCACCGAGTATTTTTGTGTCTGAATAAGATGTTTTTAATGAAAATTGTCAGATCCTTATGGTTCAAGGTCGCTCTCTTTTGCTATTGCTGCTACTGGAGCATTTTCTGTTTGTAGTGATCCATCAAGCCTTGTAGAGCAATGGCTGCTGTCAGGCTTCCTGGGCTTGTGCCCACTCACTTGGGCTTTGCTTTGCCCACCTCCTAGTCGTGCTGGGGCTTTGTGCCTACCTGCCTCTTGCCCACACCAGGCAGTTCCTCCAGCCCAGGCTGCAATCTCAGGCCATGTGGCTTCTGTGGCATCAGGATTTCTGCCTTGATGCCCCATTTTCATTGTTAGTAAGCTAAACATCACTTATTACTTCCTTGCAACCAGCATAGCAATAACAAATAGGGGGGGACTGAGAAACATGAACTCAAACTTTTAATTAGCAGATAAACACTATGTTCTTGCAGCACAATGAGCAAAATATTTAGACGTGGTCAAGACTTAAATGTCCCAAAAGTTGTCCAGACCTCTGCTGTCTCCTCATGACCCAAACTGGCTGAGGTTTTGGGAGGCTCATCTCATCCAGGTCCATGGGTTCTGCACAGGTATGAACTCCGTGATACCAAAGTAGGCTCCAAAATGAGTTCCTGCTGCCAGTGGTGAGCTCTGCCCAGAGAGGGGGTACCACTGCTGCAGCAGGACTGTCAGGGAAGATTTCCAGAGTGCTCCCTGTCTGCTCTTGCACAAGGCCCAGCAGCTGAAGCTTTGCCTCCCCTGCAGCTGAGTTTGCCCCACATCAGCAGCCTAGTGACATCTTGGGTCCAAGTCCTGTCCTGCTGAGAGCTGCTGGGGCCAGCAAGAGCAGCAAACTGCAAGAAGGTAGATTTAGCCTAAGGCAGCCAAGTGCTGCTTAGTGCTTCCTACTGCCAGTTACCTGGAGCAGAACAAGTTGGCTTCCTCAGAAGAATAATCCATTAGTTCTAACCAGCTGGGTAAAGAAATGTCAACTGCAGCTACTAAGCCGTGTGTGTGTTAGCAAGTGTGTGGGCATCAAACAGCCAGCACAGGGTAAAAGTCATGGATTTTGAAATTAAACTGATTCAGAAGGTTAAGGGCAGATAGCCTCTTGCCTCTGCCAAAACCAGCAGCTACCAAAGTAGAGACAAATCTGCAGAGCCATGCAGCTCTTTCAGCCATTTGCAACCAAACTTGGTGAAGAATCTGGAAGTGCATTTCAAGTTGATAGGATGTCAGTTCAGCTGGCTTGACTATTTTTTTTTCCTAAAGCAAGTCTGTGGGAAAAGCATTGAGGAGAACAGAATGGTGCTGCTGCTAATATTAATAATAATAATACTGAGCACTTCAATTGCATTTCATATTTTCAAAGTGCTGTACAAATGCTAATTAATTAGGCTATGAAGCTGAATGCCAACTAGAGAAAAAGCCTTATGTCACTGCTTGTAGAACAAGTTATCTTGATTATTGCACTTCTCATATTTTCCTCGGGAAAGCACTTGTAAGCCAAGGAACAATTCCACTGCACAGAGCACAGCAAGGGCTGGATGGGGTAGGGGGCAACCACCACAACCAACAGAGGGTGTGCTGATCCCAAAGCTGCGATGAGCTCTTGGGATTTGGGTGTTGGAAATGAAAGAAAGTCTCTTTTCTCCAGGATTAGGCTTTAGGGAAGTGACAGCAGTGGAAAGGCAGCTTTCACGTTGTGTGAAATCTGAGTTCATAGTTTTTTCAGATTCCACCATGAGGTGCCACCTTTGCAAGGTTTTCATCCTTCTTCAAATGTAAAAAAATTTCCCCACCACCCCAACCACATCTTCATCAGCTGCTTTCAGGGACTGCTACACGGCCAACTTGCCATTTGTTTGGCCAACAAAACAAACCCTGTTTGCACCAAGAGCGTGTCCAAGAGGCCATGGGGACCCACGGGAAGGGTGTCTCAGCTCAGAGCCAGGGCAGGACAGGAGCCAAAACCCCACAGGTTTTGTGTTTCATCACCCTGCAGAAAAAGCTGAAAGCAACTCCCTTGTCCTTCTGCAGAAGATGTCCCACAACAGCAGCTTGAAGGCTGAAAGATGTCCTTGTAATGCAGCTGCTTGTTTGAGAGCCAGGCTGACAGGGGGGGTATGAGTTTGCTTTTCCCTGGAAAAGATCGTTTGCTTGACCATGGGATATCTAGGAAAAAAAAATATATTCACATTTGAAAGAGACTTTACAAGCTCTTGGTTTTGTTTGGATTGTTGGTTGGTTGTTGGGGCTTTTTTCCAGTTGCACTCCAGTTATTATGCTGAACCAGCAGCTAATTGCTGGTCAGACAACTAGGCCTCTGTTAACCAATTAATCTTTGGTTTGATGAAAGCAGTGTCCTCACACCCTCTTTTCAGAATCCCTCTTAGTTTCATCTGGAACACTAAGAAATTACTGTGATTATCTTTTTGTGTAATTTGCATGTGAGCAGCTCCTCTCCTCCACTGGAATACAAATGCAAGGTGTTTCCCTAACTTTTTTTGATGGTAAGCTATGGTGATCATTTCTCATGCAATAACTCCTAAATCTGTATGTCTATATGTAATACACTGATTTTTCCAGGTTTCCATTTTGAGAGGGAAGGTATTACAGAACTCCCAAACTCCACGGCTGGATGGGAGCTTGAGTGCTAATCAATTCAGAATAGATTTCTTCTGGGATCAGCACTTACTGGCAAGTAATTATTCTTTAAAAGATATACATCATAATGGATTCTGCTTCCCAAGAACAAAGGCTCAAATGCTATCTCCAAGAACAGTGCAGCAGGTTTCCCCAGTGAAGGCAAGTATACTTTGATGATATTCAGACTGCTGAAGCATGAGGAGGAGCTGCTCATCTGCAGCTGGGCACTATGTGGGCACTGCCAGGCTCTACAGCAGCACCTGTAGCCAGTGCCATTTCCTTACACACCCTATGGGCAGCCATCCTACTGCTTTCCCAGGAGCCTTCTGGGGTCTAACAGCACCTTTAGCAAGCATTAAAACCACACTGAGGATTTACAGAGTGCAGGGCTCTAGGTGAGCCAGAGTTAACTCTGTGTGTTTGCTTATGGCCTGGCTTTGAGGAGTGATGTGGCTTCTGTATCCTCCTGCTGAATCTGCTACAGGATTTGCTTTCCTGTGGCATTTGGGAGCCAGCAAATCCGTGCATGTTGTATTATATACATATAATATAATTACATAGCTCGTTGCTAACAGTATATCCTCTGGTTTATGTATTTCTCTGTGTATATGTGTGCAGAGCCAGAGATCTTCTCTGTCCTGCAGATGCATGCACACACACAGGCAGAGCTGGCATTTTGGGTTCTCTGTTGCTCTCCTGCCATGCCTCTGCCCAGCTACAGTTTAAGTCTTCTCTCAGCTGAATATTCAGCTCCATATTCAGCATTCTAAACTTTAAGTTACCTAAAAAGATTTGCTAATCTTTTCTGCACTGAAACTACATACCAAAAAAAATATTTTTTTTCTCGAGTCAATTCTAGTCTCTTTTATTTCAGAATATTTCCAACACATCTGCACTGAAGACATACAGTGGGATAAGCAAAACCAAGATCTCACTCATAAAATGTAAATGAATATTATGTCTGAAGAAGCAATTATCTAGTGCCATAAGAAAAGCAATAATAATTTCTTAATGCTTCTTGCAAGTGACATGGGAAGCATCAGACAGTCTGAATCTGTTCTGTAAAGTACAGGAGGTGTTTATGAAGATTAAAACTGAATTAGTGGACACCCTGATGCAATGATGGCAAACAAAAGCAACAGCTATGGCAGCTTATCATTGCACACACTGCTTGCTTGCACATCCTCTCCCTCGGAAGCAAAAATAACCATATTCTCCAGTCCCCTTTCAGTCATTTTTATGAATGTTGCACTTTGTTCTCTTTCCCAGTGTACAAGCCAGGTGTTCCTTTTTGCTGCAAAACAACAATCCATCACTGAAGTGAAGTTCATTTTTTGAAGCTCAGTGAGTTGAGGCTCTCTCCATTTCCCTGGCTGTATCCAATCAGCTCGCCCAGCCACTGGCATGTGTCATAAATTCTGCTGTGAATATGGGCCAGCTGAAACATGCACCAATGCAGAGATCACATCTCCTCAGCATCCCCCCAGACAGCAGAGGAAATGAAATGTGTTTGCTGTGTGCTGCTGAAGCGAGGGGAGGCAGCAGGAGCTGAAAAGGCTGCATTCTTATCAGGAAGGAAAACCTCTCTCAAATGAAAACTTTGAGAGAAAATTAACCCTCAGAACACTGCCTTTGCTTTGCTCCAAGAGCCTTTTCTCCACAGTCCCTGAGTCCAGCAGGCCTCCTGCTTGCAGGGTTTTACTGCCCTAGCAGCCTTTGTGCCTTTACACAAGGCTGCTGTGAACTTGTTCTTGTCTGGAAAGCAGGTTGAAAATGAATCAGAGAATCACAGCATGTCAGGGGTTGGAAGGGAGCTAGAAGATCATCTAGTACAACCCCCCTGCCAGAGCAGGGGCACCTAGACCAAGTCACCCAGGAACAGATCCAGGTGAGTCTGGAATGTCTCCAGAGATGGAGACTCCACAACCTCCCTGGGCAGCCCCTTCCAGAGCTCTGTCACTCTCAAACAAAGCCATTTATAATGGAGTGTTGTGATGAATCAGAAAGTTTACTCTTCTGCCCATATAGAAGTGACTTCTGTGGCTCTTCCATTTCCAGTCCAAAGGCAGCACGAGGCATCTCTGACACTTTGTTGTTCCCATCCCTGTGCCAGGTCTGAAAGGAAGGGTATGACCAGAGATGGTTATTTCTGCAAATACTACATTTTATCACATCAGTGATCTAGCAGCACAGGAACAAATATCCTGCAGCTGTTTTCAGTCTCCAAACAACCTGTTTTTTTGAGTAAGCTGCTGTCAGAAAAAGTTGTACTTACCCAGCTGCTGACTGTGTGTCCCAGACACTACTACAGTCATTTTGTGGGGCTTCCAGAGGTGTCTGTCATGTTCATGGAATGATCATCTCCCTTTCTAAGTCTGAAGTATTCATCATTTTCTCAGCAGAGCCTTGCAGTCTGTCAAGGACAAAAGGTTTTAGCCGTTTACTTGATGCTACAGCAGGCTGAAGGTCACATTCCTGAATGTAAAAAGAAGGATTTTGTGTCTCAGGGGGTCTGGATTTGTCAATTCACCACTCTAGGATGGCTTTGGGATGTGCCCACCCCTGGAGACAGAATTTGGTACGTGGAGAGTAGGATATATATAAAATTTGGAGGTTTTGCTCCCCCTGAGGAAGTCAGTCCTGACTTGTTTGACCTCAGCCTGTTACTCTGCACTGATCTCTGGTTTCTGGATTACCCTAGGTTTGTGGTGGTGTTTTGTTGGGTTTTTTTCCTGACCACTTTCTCTCCATTTTGGGAAGCAGAGGTCAGGGTAAAGACACGTTTCTCAGTGACAGCTGCTGCTTACTGCTGGGGATTACCCATTCTCCCAGGACTACTCTCTGCTCTCTACCATGGGGGAACGAGCAGTTTGAACCCTGAGTGGTTTGAACAAATATAGGCACTACACAATCCCTTTAAATCACTATGGGATGCAGGGGGGTCAGCTCCCTCTGCATTTATTTCAAGGAGTTGCCATGAAAATGGCAAACAATTGAGTGCTCTTGTGTATTATGTAGCCAAAGGAAGGGGGGAACAAAGCAAAAAGGGATTTAACTACGCTTGGCCATTTTCTGGAGTGCTCACTTTTGTCTGTTTGCTTCAGGCTTTTTCTCCTAACTTTGCATCAAGGATATGGATTGACTTTGCTGAATTATTGAAGGCAGTTGCAAACGATGCATGAAATGAGAAATCCTTCCTCAGCCTTTGCCCAGCCTGCCAGCAGAGGGTTATGTGCAGTCACTGCTGAGCTGACCCTGCTAGAAGGGGTACTGGGTACCACAGGAGTGGCTGCACTGAATGGCAAGGGGAGTTTCTGGTCTTGCTAGTTCTCTTACTCCTTGCAGCAGAACTGGAAGTAGCTGCACCCATTCTCTAAGTATATATTTTATCTTTTTTTTCTGTATATTTTTGTTATATACATTTTAGATATTTATAAAGAAAAGTATCTAAAAGAAAGAAATATCTAAAGAACATACATTTCTTTAGATATATTTTAATGTGTTTCTGTATGTGTAAAAAATACCTGTTTCTTCGTGTGTGCTTTTTTTTTTCTTTTATATCTATTTCTCTATAGGGAGGATATATTTATACATTGGTGTAACTGGGGGCACCAAGCCAAAGAAAATAGGCAGCTTTCTAGAAATCAGCCCCTCCAGCCTCTCTCAGATGTATGAGAATGTATGTCTGTGTCTTCTAACATTGATTAAGGGCAAGCTTGTCACAGAACACACAACAATTACCTAAGAGCTTGATATCATTTGCAGCTCTTGTGCAAAGTTGTATTTTGGAAGAGTAGCTGCTGCCATGAGCGTTTGGAGATGAGCTGTGGCTGTGCTGCACAGCTGCTAACACTTGCCTCTGCAGAATCCCCATCCTCATCTAGGGGGTTTTGGGGGGGAAATTTCATTTGAGGAAGTTGGTGTTTATCAGCTTCCTGGCCCCCTGTCAACAACGTGCTGCTTGCTTTTATTATGAGGTGCTAATTATGTTTTTCTCAGGCTTCAATCTGAATGAAATATATTTGGCAGTTGCCAGCAGCTTCGCAGAGTCTAATGATGCCACTGCGCAAACTTGGGGTTCTCTGAGCATGTCTTCATGCTCCTGAGTGGGGGAGCTGACAAGCAGCACTCTAGGGATGAGAAGCCCTGGCCTGCAGAGCTCCCTGCCAGGGCAGCCTGTTTTGCAGCAGTTTTGGAGAACACAGAAACTGCCAGCAACTGCAGCAGCCCCAAGTATCAGAAGCACCAGCACAACACAAGTGGTCGTTGGTGTAAATCTTGTGGCACTCTCAAGGAGTTTGAGCACGAGAGCCCAGCTGTGGAATTCCTTCTAGACCCCTCAACCTGAGAACTGACACCAGAAGGGCTGGCCTCTTGTTTCCAACAACTGACACTGATGAGGTCCCTTCCAACCCCTAACATCTCTGAATCTCTGTGTGCTGCCCATCCCTCACCGTGAAAATTGCCGTGAAGGGAAATCACAGCAAACCTCTAAGAGGAGCCTGTGTTCCAGGCCCTCCTTTCCCTCTGCCTCCTCTGGGCACCGTGGGCATCCCTCTGCCCCGTGTCCCAGCTCTGGCAGTGACACTCTGAGCAGATCCTCTCAAACACGACCTGCCCAAGTAACTCCTACCATTAGGGATAATGCAAAGAGCATCGAGCCTCTCCGTTCCCACAGCTAAACAAAACCACTGCGTGACAGAAAGCAGGGAGCTGGCAGAAGCCTGAATGCAGTGTGAGACAGAAGCAGGCTATTTCCCTGGGCCATCATGGGAGGGCCAGCATTCCATTAGTGCAGGAGAGCCCTGCTGGTCCCTCTGACAGGGATAGTCTCAACAGCAGCATTCTGAAGCTGAACGCCTCGTGGCTGCTGCGCCGAGAAGCCATGATGAGCTATCGATCCCTTCTGAGGTAGACAGAGGGAGAGTGAAAGGCCACAGTCTGTTTATAAAGGCTGGTTACCCAGGGCTGGAGCTTCCCAGAAAGCCTGGGAAGCCTTTGTTTGGATGAAAGGAGGCAATTCCTCTGAAGCCTCAATAACCTCTGCAAGTCGGTCACGGGTAGTGCATCTGGAGGGTGGGCCCAGGGCAGTGTAGGGAGCCATAGATGGAAATTAGTAGGTCTACATGGGATTAAGAGATGCTTGGGCTTTGGTTATTTTGTTATCCTTTATGTTCTTAGAAATCAAACCTTCCTTCAGTTATGTTGCATGTCAATATTATGCTCTTAAACAAAACTTGCTCCCATTTTAGTCACAGAGCATTTTGAAGTGGGGGAATTATGTTTTCCATGCAGATAAAGGTATAATCTTTCTCCCTAACATAATTAAATACACTTCCTTCACATTTCTTCCTCCTCTTTTTCCTTTAGATCTTTAGGAATAAAGAAAGATTTCTTCACAAGAAATGCAGAAACTGCAGTTTTCCTCCTGCTCCTGCTGTGCTGCCACCCCTGTGTGTGTCTGCAGTCAGTGGGACTGCTGCCTGCTCTGCTTCCTTCCAAAAGCCAGAACGTTTGCCTGGCAAAAGCCACTCCAGGACCCGTGTGTGATGATGACAGGATCATTTACAATGTTCCCCTCGTTTTGAACAGTGCCTTTGACTGATTTGTTCCTGCTTCTGCCCAGCAGTTGCTCTCTGAGGATGGAGAGAAGCAGAACACCTTTGGGGACTCCTAAAATGCTAACCTGGCAGCAAGGAGAGTGTCTTCCTCCTCCCCCAGAGCCAGCAACCACGCACGGGCACAGAAGATGAACACATATTTCTTAGGGCTGCAAGGAAAGAAAGATCATTCAGATCCCCAAAGAGATTTGTGATATAAAAATGTGTCCTTTTTCCCTACACAAACTAAAGTAAATCGACTCCTCCAGTTAATTTGATTTACCTCGGCATGCCAGACGCCCCAGGTGTGGCCAAGCCCTTCAGAGGGGCAGATTCCTCAGAAATTAAGATGTGTCCAATGTAAATAAATGTGCCACTGGCACCCCACTGGCTGCTCCCTCATGACTTTAGGCCATTACATCACCTACTCCATTCCCACTGCATCTCTACTTCCTCCCACAGTAACAGATACTTTTCCTCCCACTTTTTCTAAGGGTATATTTATAATTTATCAGGAGGAAGATTCTTTTCTGCAGCTGCAATGTGAGTCTCTCCATCTCTCCTTCTCCACAGTAGCTGCAGGGGTGCTCCTCAGCATGCCCTGAAGCCAGCCTGGAGCCCAGGGACACACCAGGCACTTGTCCTTGAGGGCATTTTCTGCTGGTGGTAGATTTCTGCTACAGTCCACCTCTGCCAAGGTGTGTGTTCAGCCTTTTGTTCTTCTTCAACATAGTAAGTGTCATTTAACTTTGCATGATTAAAAAAAAAGAACCAACCCTCTCAGGCCTTAAGTGCCCTGATTTATTTTTTTTTCTTTTGAATGAACATCCAAAAGAAAATGGAACACTTTCCATTTTTGCCATTGTATTTATATACTGAAATCACTTGCCATGTCTTTCCCTAAAAAAAATAATTTCATCTCAGAAAAAATCCATTAATTCATTTTAGTTAATTCAGCCCTCTTCTGAGTTTAATTTTCTACATGGGATTTTTCCCCTTTATTCATCTGTTTCTTACAGCCACTGCATCAACTTTCTAATTCACCACTTCTTCCAAGTTATAACTCACAGTGACAATAAAAAAAAACCAACAAAATGGAGAGAAACTTCTGAGCTTCACTTAGTTTGACTCAATATATGTGATTCAAAACGTCCAAAGTGCCAGCAGAACCTCTGTCATTTCTGTTCGTGGCATGAGAAATACTAATAAACCAACTCAAGGAGACCACAGTGGAAAATGTGAATTCTAACAAAATCAAAATGAAAAGCCAAAGCTCACTCCATGAATATGAAAGGAAAGAATCCTGAATTTTTTATCAGAACTGTATTTGGTCTGTAGTTTTGAATGCATTTGTCATGCCTAGATACACAAAGAACAATATAAATCAGATTATTGGGTTTTTGTTCAGAATAAGGCAAGAAACAAACAAAAAAGAAGACTAGGGTCTCTTTTTTTGAGAAGTTTTTTTTTCTTGTTACCCTGTAATTGTTGACTTTGATGGAGTGACTTCAAAGACTTCACCTTTCTTCTGGCACGAGGGTAAAATCCCACTCAAATCCTTCACATCCAAAAGAGCTCTTTTTGACTCGAACTTCCAACTTGAACCTTTTTTCCTGTATAAAAGGAAACCTCAAATGTTTTCCCCTCAACCTTGTAGTGAACATTAATATTGCTAAATTTCAGTGAAAGAGTAATCCATGTGCACAGCTCAAAGGAGGGGAACTCAGCAGGAAGCTTACAGTAAGGAAACCAATCAGAAGATCATAGAAAATTCTCTTAGCAAATTAAAAATTAAGAGTTGTAGACTCCATTTCAAGGTGGATTTTTTTAAGAAACTACTCAGGTGCCAGTGTTTGGGCTCTGGACTCAGAGCATGACCCGAGTGTTCCCAGATGTCCTCACTGTGTGAATTTTTGCTTCAGAGCCATAACCAAAACTTGCGTTTTGCAGATGAAATGGTTCTGCTGAGATGCCCATCTTCTTCTCTGAGAAATCATTCTGCTTGCTTCCTAAAGCACAACACTGAGGCTTTGCTGTGCTGATTGTTGTAGGATTTTCTGGTTTGTTGGTTTTTTTTCTGATTAGGAAAGACAAACTGCATCAGTTTTTGACTTCTAGTTAAGCCGGATCACCACTTAAAATACCCTAGTATTTAAACCTTAATTTATTTTAGAAGCACAGAGAAAAGAGATGTGACACCATAATTTAACCCACACTTTCTATTACCTGTATTTTGAAGAAACGTTCTTAAATGCAATTCCTTATTTTGCAGAGAACAATTCCTTCACATCTGTCTTTATTCAGTCAGCAATAAAGGCAAAAGAGATTGTTTCAGCATTAGCATAGGTTAATTACCTGTTTCATTCTGTGGCTCCTCTATAAACTGTGGGCACTGGGGGGTTCTGGTATAAAGAGAGAATGTGGATGGTGGGACAGCAGATGGAAAAACGAGGCCACTGGACACACAAAAGGTGGTGGGAAGATGCTGTCTGCTTTCAGCCAATTCAGAATGTTCACAGACCAACCTGAGTCTGCCAGATCTAGTGCAGTATCTGGGGCTTCAGCAAGAAGCACAGCACCAGTGAGTAGTCCTTGTTCATTGAGGAGGATTGGCATTTGAACGTGGTGACAGGTCTTTATAAATCCCAGTGGTGGGTGGCAGAGCAATCCACAGGAAAAGTGAGACTTTTTATTTTTAGGAAGGTGGAATAGCAATGTGAGAAGAGACAAGTCATGAAGCAAACAGAAGTGGGCTGGAAGAATTGAAGAGATAAACAAGCTATGCACGACAAGGAGAGAAAATTGAAATCCAAGTGGATAAAATTAGAAAACTAGAGCAAAATTTCTGACTCGGGTGCAAATCCTGGAGGCTGTGACTCCAACTGTGGTTTACCCAGAACAACCAATACAGAGGAAAAGGGCTAACCAGGTTGGCTAAAGACACATCAAACTGCTGCCATGTCTGGGTTTCTGAAGCTTTCTGACAGGCAGAGTGTGACTGAGCCCCCTAGCTGCTGACTCCAGGGCTCACCAGCACTCCCAGCACAGAGACTGGGATGGCCAGGCTTCAGGAAGAGCTGGGAGGGCTGGGTTACAGGGGACTGAGGCAGCTTATGTAGGAAATTCCACCCTGCAGCAGGGGTTTTTTGCCTAGCTGCAGCCAGCCAGGTCCCAGAGTGGTTCTTTTTCTGGCTGCTCTTTCCTTTTTTGTGATGGGATAGCAAATATACTTTTTTTTTGCCTGCATTTCTCACAGATGTGGTGTCCACTGCACTGCTGATTCCTTGTATCTCTGCACCTTTCTCATTACTCTTTACCAGAGTTCTTGACAGCTGTGATTCCAGCAAAAGTACACCAGGCAGCTTAAAAATGCTCTAGGATTTTCTGCATTTTTCTTTGTGTTTTCTTGTCCCCTTTCTTCCATTCTACCTTTCCTTTACATTCTGAGTACAGTAAATGAACATATAGAAACATTAAAGTTTAGGAAATAAAACCTTGTATAATAAAACTACAATTATTTCATTAAATGTTTGGTACAATGTACATTCTGGGGTATTTACTACATTTCAAAAATCCAGAAGAATGAAAATCCCCCTGAAATTAGTATTTACATGTTCTGATTTTATCTCTTTTGTATCATTTATTTCAAAGGCTATATTTTTAACAACATTGGCGATTTTAACTTGTAAGCCTAAATGTTGGGGTTTTTTTTTTGTCAGGCAAATAAACTAAGCCCAAACCTAAAATAGCCTATTATGTCTGAGAGGATTTTCTCCTGTTAATTGAAAATTAGCTGGAACTAAGCTAAATTACTTGAATGCTTAATCTTTCTTTGCTACAATAAGGTTACTAGCAGGTGCAAGCATAGGCACAGTTCTAAATAGAAATAACAAGCTATTTAGCATTTCAGCTTGGGTGAGTGCTGAGAAGGGCAGTGACCTGTAATACCAGTAAGAGTATGAGCGTTTTCAACTCCCAGGCATTCTAAAATACAACTTCTCAAAGCTTAGATTTGTTTGTAGCTGAGGGAGATGATAAAGAGACATCTTGTAAGAAAGCTGATTGCCTCCATCATTAACGTAGAGAGAATGTAATCTTCAGCAAATGGAAAATCAAGAGGCTATTTTAAGGATCAAGCAGCAGGATAGACTGGATCTCCTGGCTTAAGGGAAAATTCCAGTAGTTCCAGCACCCTGTAGTGTGAAACCTTTGCTAATCCTCCAGGCATGCCCTCCCTGCACCATCAGACATATCAACAGTCAAATAGTGTTTTTAAGGTGACTCCTGCTCCCAAGTTGAAGATTTTTGTCTGTGTGAAGTGAATTCCTTTGATAACTTCCGAGGGCTGTATGCAATTCCAGGACAGGTCTGAGAAGTGCAGTGAAGAAAGAACTGGAATCATATTGGACGTGTCTGAGGCACTGAACATTTTATGACATTTTTTCTTCCTTTGGCAGCTGAACCAAAGGGAAAGAAGTCAAACCATTTTGGAGCAAAGCAATTGGCAAATGGAGGCAAAAGAAGTGTTATCCTGTTGAGTCAATCCTGAGCAGCATCCCTGTGATCTCCTCAAGTGGCTGTAGAGTTTTCACCTAAAAAAGGGGTAATATTTAAACAAATTAATTTCTCCTTAAATATTGAACTATCAGAATAATGGATTGCCACTTAGTCTTTTGGGACAAGTGCCAAAAAAATGGTACCTGGGGCTATCAAGCCCTGGCCTCTTGAGCTATTAGCATTCTTAGGGGGAAATATACTGAGTGACAGGTAAGATCAAAAGTAATGAATTGCCTCTTAGTCTTCCTCTAACATCGTGAGAGCGTGGCAAAGGCTGGGCACTCAGGTGAAAGGCTCACATGGTCAACTTTCTGTTTTCTACCTGAGATAGAAATTAACCTGGCTACAGATTTGGAGTGTCAGTTAGAGGTCGACTTCATTTTGACAAGGCCACATCCATGGAACACTTGGCATAGTGGCCAACTTCTAACAGCTCAGTGCAGCTTTCTAATCAAGTACATGACAGTATGGGTGCAGCAGCTCCAAGATGTGAATCTCCTCCCAGTCTACTTTTGCAGTTACACACTGTGATATTCAAGAACAGCAGAGAAAAAGGGGCATCCTTCACACAAGATGCACTTTCAGGTTCTTCTAAGTATCCCCACAGTAAGGCTGCACCTAAGTTCAGCTGCATCCCATATCACCCAAGAAATCCTTCTGGTAGCTCACCAAAAATGAGGGCTTCACAGGTACTGGTTCAGCTAGGATAGAAAAGGGGTATTGTGCAATCTGCTGAGTGGTGTAAGATCAGAAGATAGAGTCTTCCTCTGAACATAGGAAGATCACAAATCTACTAATGGTTCTCGGACTGCCAGGAGGGGAAAAAAATGTCTGGATGGTGTAGGTGGCTCTAGTTTCTACATGCATTAGCCAGAGACCCTCTACCTTTAATAAGATGTCTTTGCAAAAGTAAAATGAAGTTGGAGTTTTTTCCAGGGCAGTCTAAAAGTGCTTGAAGATGCTACTTCCATGAGCACACAAAAGCTGTGAAATCAAAGGAGATCCTGTAGGCAAAGTTTTGATGAATAATCAGACATGTTTGCATCTCATGGCTGTGCCTGGTGGTGATTTCCAAATGTGGGTCTGCACAGGTACTGAATGTCACACACCTGGGTGTGTAGGAACAGTTTCATCTCTCTTCATCTGCATGGAAAGAGAGGTACTAATCTGATTTCTGTATCTTGGGTGCCAGCATCTCCAGAACCCCCCAGAGGCAGAGCCCAGTCCCTTATTTCCCCAAGCAGAAGACCTGGAGTGTTTACTGTGGGAGACTCAATCACTGGACGTGCTGGACAGTATTAGAGGAGTTCAGACCTAGTTTGTGCTGTTGGTTGCTGCCACATAACAGGGACAGACTCTCTTGAAAGGGAAAATGGGGAGCCCTCAGGATGAAATCCCACGGGATCCCTTGCTCAGGGCAGGGATTTATGCAATCACTTTTAGGGGCGGCTGCAAAGGAGAAATTTCCTTTGAGCTGTAGAACTAGCTTGATGAAGGGAATTACTGATGAAAAGCCAATGCCAGGCTAAATGTAATTTATTCAAGAGGTAGATATGCCATTAATGAACAGAAACGTTCCTACACCTGAAATGTACAGGAGAATAGTAAAAACAAAGCTCACGCTGGGGACAATTTTACAGTATAATTGAAGATTCTTTTTAGTCAGCACAGTAGATGAAAATGCTGGGATTCCATCTCTAATATTGTGCTGTTGTAAAGCCTGTCTTGGGTCGGAATTAGCATCACAAACACTGTTTCCTTGGTCTACATGCTTCAGCTGTGCAGGGCAGGGCTACCCAGAGCCCAGTGTGCCCCCTGGGGTGGCACCAGAGAGCCCTGGGCTGGGGATGGGAGCCCCAGAGAAGCCCTGGATGTGGGCTGTATGAGGTGAGAGGGAACAAGGAGCAGAAGGGCAGTTGACCTGCTGACAATGTGGGGGTTTTAGATGAAATCTGCAGCTTTTGTGAGAACCACAAAACAGTCAAATGAAGTTCAGAGAGGTTGAGGGAATTGAGGCAGGAAAGACAACACTTCTCTGGGGCACTAAAACTGAGAATGGAAATTTTTGCAGCTGACTTTTACCTCTGAAAATAAAGGCTGGTAATGAAACTGGAGACATGAGCTTAATGATCCTAGTGTGAAAGGTCTTCTGCAAAATGTTTTCTCCTTTTGTTGTCTGCTTCTAACCAACACTTTAGAAACACATAAACAATTTACAGCAACAAAGGGCTTTTTTTTTTCCCCCCCCTGACCTGACTGTAATAATTGCTGCATTCATTTCTTATTTCTCCTTCTGGAAAAAAAAAACCAACCAACAAACAAAACTGAATCGATGATGATCAGAGCAGAGGACAGGTGGAGCCAAAAGAGATAAGAGACAGATGGTCACTGAAGGCCACATAAAGTGACAACACCAGAGCTTCTGGAAAAGACTCTGGTCCAGGGAATGAGTAGCATGGTGTAGTTTCCCAAACTTCGGTAGTTACTTCTGAGACATAACTAACAACACTCTGATGTATTTTTAACATTCCTCAATATTGTGCCTGTGGGGGAAGATATCTTTTTTTTTTGTGTGTTGGCATCAATTTCAGGAATGAGTTTTGGCAAGCTCAGCTGAGTTCCCTCTCCACAGTACATTGTAATGTTCATTATGATTATATCAAAGAGTATTCGTTATGTGTGGAATGAAATGTGATCTAATTCTGAAATTAATTCAAACTCCTCAATACCCAGGTGCATTCTGGAACCAGGTTTTTTGGTAATTAGTCCAGCACTCCACCATGAATATGTTTTCAAACTTGCACGAAACTCTTGTTGCATTTTCCACCTCTGCTTCTTTGAATGGCAAATGTTTCTCAGCACAACAAACGGGTCTGCTGTTCTGTTTGGGGTTTTTGGTTAGAGACCAAGGAACCACAGCAGTGGAGCACAACGATCCCCCCTGCCTTTGCTCATGAAGAAGCAGAATACCTTTCTGATCTGCAGGGTTGAAGCTCTGGAGAGTTTTGAGTGTTAAAAGTTCTAATCTGTTATTCTGCTTTACTTACCTGGCAATCCATATTCATGAGGAAGGTCATTATAGCAGCACCCAGTAGTGTGGCTCCAGTTTCCAGCCAAACCCACAAAGAGCTTTGCACAACTCAACACCGAGGCAGTCAGAGAGCAATTTTCCTGAGACCTAATGAAAACAAAAAAAGTTTCCACTTCCATTATTGGGGAAAGAAAATTCTAACATCGGAGTCTGTCTTCCTACAGATTTTGAAATATAGGTGCATGATAACTGCCTGCAGATTATTTTAGCTAATGTCACTAGCCATAGTTCCCAAATCACACATCTAATTCAAATTACTGCCTGTATCAGTGTCCAAACACACAGGCACTTACATCCATTGAAACAAAATAAAAAGCAATACTGGTTTAGCTGGTTAAAATGAGGCACATACACCCTTCTGTGTGTGAACATATTGTTAACAGATTGCTTTCTGTTGGTTTTATTTTCCTAATTGTATGGCTCACCCCCACATTTCCTCCTCCTGCTTTCTTAAACATTCCAGTATCACAAACCAGATTTTTTTTTTTCTTAATTCTCTGCAGTGTTCAGTTGCCCTCCTGTTTGGCTGCCTGGGTTTTTCTGGGTGCAGGTGATGCCAAAGCCCCCCTCCTTCATTCGAGGGGCTCAGGCCATCCAGCAGCAAGCTACAAAAAGTTCTGCATGGTTTCTTTTTTAAATGCCTGAAATACTTTTTTTTTCTCCCAAGCTAGTGATAATATGGATTTGGAGCACAGCTTTCCCAGATTTATTTAATAAAAGGTTGCCATTTTTCTTCTAGCAGGAGCAAGCAAAGCAAGCTCTTCTCTTCTGCACAATGGAAGGCAGGATTATAGAATGAACACGAGGGAGATAAGAAAGGTGAATCAATTTAAATGACCTTTATTCAAGCTTCATTGAAACTAATGAATAAGAGGATTTATCCCCCAGAAAATAAAGCAGAAATAAGAAAAAAAATATACTAAATAGCCAACTAAAAAAATTCTAATTATATTGAAAGAGATTTGCCAAGGTTTCTTAGTTTAAAGAAGGCCCTAAAATTAGTGAAAGTTTCAGAATAGCTTCCCCATGAAAGCTGCTAGGCCTGAAAACTTACTGGTGAAATTAAAGCTGAGCAAACAGAATAAAACCACTTGGACAGCTAAGCCTGGGATAGGATGCAGTGCATAAATTTCTGCCAGCACAGAGATCCTAGAGTAATAGATTTAAGCAAAGTGATGGAATTTGGCAGCTTTCCTTTCCTAGCAAGAATATGTTGGTTGCTCCTAAAACCATTGATCCAGTGAGACAGTTATTAGTTAATTTAATGAGAAACAAAGGGTTTTTAGCCTGCAGAATTTACAGTACTAACAAGACAGGTTATTATTGGAAGCTATTTCCAATAAAAACACTTCAATCAGCCAACAAGAATATTATCTTTTTGGTCCCCCCTGTTAATTATTTCCTCACCAGTGAGGAAATTTCTGCTGTGGCTGTGTGTTGGGCAAGGGAAGCAAAACCTTGAATTGCAAAAAGGTCTGAACACATCAGTTGGCTTTAATGAAGAAGCATGAAGAAATATTTTGTGGCAAAAGTTTTCTTAGAATATAAATATTTAAAGGGGCATGAACCTCCTGAGGTGTTTATTTAAAAGCATTTCTATTGACAGCAAACTCCAAAATCACTGCATAATATCCCTGTCACACAAGTAGCAAGTCAGTTTACACAAAAATATCACAAGTTTCTCTCTTGTATTTCTCTTTGCTTACGTAGACATTTGAGCATTAAATTAAATGATTAATTTGGGAACTAGTTGGCTGAGTACTTGACCAATTCCCCTACCAGAAAAATAAGAACTGTTTCACTAAAAGAAGAGTCAATGTCTTTTCTGAGGATGCTTTAAAAGATTCTTTAAATCTTATAAATGTTTAAAGGCCTGAATAGCAGCTAATGGATTTTTAAAGAAGAACAAAACAACGTGTTTATGAGAAACAGCATCTTCTACCAAACCAATTAAAGAAACCAGCAAATCCTGAGAAAAAGGCCTTCTTAGTGTAACCTTTGAATCTGTAGTAAGTTTCCAGTGATGTGAGTGGTGTGTGGGTTGCTGCGTTGGGTTGTGTTGGGGGTTTTTTTATTCTCTGCTTTATTCTCACTGAACGAGTTGCCAAATGTTAAGATGAAGCCTCAGCTGAAGGAGATGCTGCAGAAAGACTGTCCCCCTAGCAACAGTTACTATGCACAAGGAGTACATAAAACCCTATTCCCTTAAAACACTGGGTTTCAGAAGGAAATAAGACTTTATTTTTAAATAAAGATAAGGTGCTTGCAAATGTTTCAGTTACCTCTAACTATACTGCAAGCACAATTGGAACAGAAGCAGGATTCATAATACAAACTCAGAATAAAGACTGTGGTAGCAAAGCAGATAACTAGGGGAACCTCTGATACAGATCTTCTCTGTGAAAAGCATGTTTCCACCATTATGTACTGAGAGAAACACAGCGTTTGATTTTGATTCCAGGGGAATAGAAGCAAAGAGGACAATAGCATCCACAAAAGGTAGCTCCTGTAATAATAGGAGAGGGCATGTGGATGGGGAGGGCTCTGGCAGCCCAGTTATTGCCTGCAAGAGGCCTAGACCCTGCAAAGAGATGGTTCACAAAAGACAGTCCTGCAAGAAACGAGTGAATAGGAGAGGAAAATGAATCTTTTCAGTGGCCAGACGAAGGATGTGCTGAGAATAATGTGCCTCTAGAAAGAAATCCTCTTTCTCCTCTCTCAGAAGCTTACTTAGGGACCACAGCTTACAGAGTATTAATGATTGCAGGGAGTTAATGAATGTGTGTTGTGTGGTGCAGTTTACAGCTGATGCAAGAAGCATCCAGCCTCTTATAAAAACTCTGCCATAGCCTCCAAACTGTTGTAAGGAAGAACCCTCTCACTAGGGATCTCTAAGCCAAGTCTTTACATCTGTTGCTGTTAGGGAATGTAGATTTTTTCCCTTTATTGCTCACAGCGTGGATTGCTCTACACTGCAGTGCATGCCTGTCCCCTTAGCTACTTGGCCACCAGAAACAAGGAGGGGGCTCTGGTCTAATAGCACAAATGCACAGAAAAAACAAACAACCGTTAAGAGGTACTTGGGGTGTTGTTGGGTATTTTTTCCTTCTAAGAAATCCTTTCCAGCAGCAACCTCTCTGTAGCCTGTTTTACTTTCCCAGCAGACCCACAGTGGAATTCTTTTGCTGCTGTGCACCCACATTCAGGAGGAGTCTCCCTAAACCAGCATTGTTCCTGCTTGCCACAGAGGCTCCCAATTACCCTGCACGTCTTACATGGCAGCTGTTTACAAGAAAATTACCTTGTTTATATATTTTTGCTGCAGTTAACAAATTATCTTAAATGTCAAGTCGCTTGATACAGAAATAAAGGAGTTGACTGTATGCTTTGAAGCACTACAATTGTTGGTAAATTGCATTCGGCACAGAATTATAGACTTTTAAACACCATTTGGAAGGAAAATACTTCCCCAAGGGATTCATCTGACATCATAAGCTATGAAAGCGAATGCTTAGCAATTTATAAATGTCAGCAGCACAAAACCACCCCAACTTCTGAGCACTATTAGTCACGTGCAGTTACCACTTTAACTAACACTTGCACTGCTGCTGATTTCTGCTGGCTTTCCTGCAATTAATTGGAGGGCTGTTCATTTCTCATTAACTGTGCTCTAAGCCTTGGAGGGGCTGTGGCACACGGGAGAGGTCAGCCCACGGAGTGGACCCAGCAGTTTGTGCATAATGCTGAGAAGTGAGGCCCATCTGCCATTCTGCCTGTCAAAACCACTCAGAGCCAGCACCCTTGTGCTCACTGCTGTCGTTTGCATCACTCTGGCAGCTCTTGGTACCAGCTAAGGCCATTAGGCACTTGGAAAAAAAGGTGTTTTGTGTTTTCATGCAGAGCTGGTGCCAGGCAGGGGCTGTGTCTGGCTGGCAGGCACAGCTCAGGGCAGCAGTGAGCCAGCACCAGCTCCTCTGCTCAGCCACTGCTGGGTGGATCAGCGTGTCAAGTCCGCAGCTCTCAGGTTCACAGGCAGGTTGGTGAACACCAACAGCTTCAGGTGACACTCACTACTTCTGGGGTTTGATGGAGGGTCCACTTGTCTCACACTGACAGGCACCTTTTCTCCTGGGAGGGCTTTCTGGGCCATGTAGGAGCCTGCCATAGCACACAGCTCTGTGCACTGCTGCCACTTCCCCTCACTCCCCTGAGTATCTGCACCAAACCACCCATCTCTGCTAAGCAAAGTGCCACCATTCTGGCTTTCCTGCTCAGGTAATGGGCATGAGAAGATGCATCAGCTCCTGGTCTGCTTCCAAGCCCCACCAAGTACCCAAACCCACGTGCATTGTGGTGAGCTGCCCCTTGGGTTTGGGAACGTACCACCAGGACTCTGGATCAAAGGAAACCGTGTTTTTGAGTGGGATTAGGACACAATCTCTTTCCAATGAGAGCTACAACTTGCCTTTGTTTGTTATGCCCAACTTCCAGAGTTCCACCAGAATCACTACTCCCTGGGAACAACTGATCCTCAGTCTCTCAGCAGTCCTCCAACCAGTCAAAGACAAAAGGCCAGAGCACCATGCCCTGCTACTTTGCTTCCTAACACTATGGAGCTGCATTTCTGCAGCCTGAGGGTATGGTCTGTTCTACAAGGTAACGCTGTTCTCTGTACTTGGGCCTTCTGATAGAAACCCTTGGCCTGGTTTGTTTTCCAGAATTACAATAATAAACTCTAAATATTTGCTCTGGTCTTAGTAATGTGTATGCAACATTTCAGAAGTGCCTCATTAGTGCTTTGTCTGTATTAATCCTGTTTTAATGGAGCCACGTGGCCCACTACACACAAACTGCACTAGCAAAGCACAACCCATCCCTGTATCATGCTTCACACCTTCTGACCCACACTGGCTTTCTCCACCCATCCAGCAGCAGATCCCTTGTGAGTGCAGAGGGAGCTTTACTATTGCTGTAGATAATGTACTAAGATTTGCATTTGCTTCATACACACTACATGTTTCACATGGATAATAAGGTGTAAATATCCCCCCTCCCAATTAAACTAGGATGGGTTATAATACTTAGACAAGGATTCCAGAAAGAGAAATATAATTGTTGAGAAGTACTTTGAGGAAATCTGAAGGAGAGTCTAAACCCAGCTGGCTGTGTAAACAGGAATTAGAACAACCCAAGAGTGTTATTTCCATGTATTTTCTCCCAGCTGAATTATGATTTAGATGAACATCCTATGCAGGCTGACATTAAAACTGAGGTTAAATATGAAGATGAAAAGAGAGAAAGGAGGAAGAGTGTTCAAAAGGAGGAAAAGTTGAGAGAGATGAATAACTTACAAATTGGCACACAAGTGACAATGACAGGAATATGATCGATACATTGAAGGATATTTTTTCCCCAACAACAGCATCATTTAAAGCATGTTTCACTGTATCTTCTTATTTACATTAAAAAATGTATTTGATCATTACAGGCTATGAAAACCGACAGCAACAATTTTCCTTCAGCTGCTCAGTTCTTATGAAGGGAGATAGGCTGATAGCAACCCAAAGTGCACAAACAGCTGATGCCAACTTGCTGGTCCCAGTCAAATCCCTGCACTCCACATGCATTTTCTACAAAGTGAAGGTTTTGTTACAGTTGTGATGAGAAATCAGCTCATCAATTCAAAGAGCTTAACTAACAGGAGTGCTGTGTCAGGGATAGATGTTGTTGCTACAGAGGAAGGAAAAGTCTGATGTATGGAAGATTTTCAACGAGGAACCCCATCCTTTTAAAGCATGAGGTTAAGGAAAGCTGCTGTTCTCTAGCTTCTTTTTCTTTGAGCTTTTTATACAGGATACCATCTCATATAGCATTTAATCATCTTTCATAGTAATGCTCAAGTCACAGATCATCTTTCCTAATAAATCTTAGATCTGCCAGCCTTGTGGAGTATCAAGAACACTACCTTTCAAATCACTGCTTTGGATACACAGGGCTACATCTTTCACACAGGGGTTTTGCAGTTTATCAAAATGAAACATGACATCTACTGTAAATTATATTCCCACTTAGTGCTTAATGATACATCTGCTTCCCATCATCCACAAATTCTGATGGCTTGCTAAACAGATATTTTGTTTGGTGACAACTCATGTGCCCAGCTGAATGCTTTGTTAGCTTCAGCCCATCAGCAACAGAAGCTGCTGTAATTATGAGTTGGGTCTACAGGCTAAAATGCCTTGGCTCTTACAACAGAAAAAAAAAGAGTTTACAATGCTGGATTTAAAACCATGCTGACATCTGGAAATAAAAAGCAGGTTTAAAATTGGAAGTGCCACCAAGTACTATGAAACTTACATCTTCACAGTGAGAGTCACAGAGCACTGGAACAGGCTGCCCAAGGGGATTGTGGAGTC
This sequence comes from Ceyx melanurus, assembly GCA_024611195.1. Classification (NCBI taxonomy): domain Eukaryota; kingdom Metazoa; phylum Chordata; class Aves; order Coraciiformes; family Alcedinidae; genus Ceyx; species Ceyx melanurus. The sequence goes on along the minus strand of JANHGL010026355.1, from coordinate 7,040 downwards.
TCCTTCTCTGAAGATTTCCAGGGCTTGCCTGGATGTGTTCCTCTGGGACCTGTGTTAGATTAGACTTAGATTATGATCCTGCTTGGCAGGGGGGTTGAACTCAAAGACCTCCAAGGTCCCTTTCCACCCTTAATACTCTGTGAAAAGGGTAAAAATGGTGCTTTCCAACAGTAACTTGTCTCAGAAGCTACCACTGTTGGGGTAGAAAATGTAAGACAGAACTTAATCTCTTTTTGTTCCCTACTGGTGTACTCGAGAAGCCGTGTGGAAGCATTCAAAATTTCACAGGCTTCAGGCAAAATAACACAGAAAAACCTGCTGCTCCAGTGCCCATCTGTAGCCTGTTCAGCAGTCTGTAGGCTGTGCAGCACTCTACTGCTCGCTGTGGAACTCAGCAGGCAAGCGCGGAAGGCTATGGCAGATCCCAAGCCCCTGCCCCAAAAATGGTGTCCAAGCCCACAAATTAAAAAGGGAGACACTTTTTTTTCTGGCGGTGCCACTATTTTGTGGGCGCCATTTTGTGTGTGGAACCGCCATCTCGTGTGCGGAAGACCTGCCATCTTGTGTGTGGACCTGCCATTTGGAGGGTGGGGTGCCACCTTGTGGTCGGCGCCGGTATTTTGTGGGCGGGAACACCATGTTGTGGGCGTGCCGAGATCTTGTGGGCATGGTACTCAATTTTTGGGATGGGACACATTTCTTTTCTGCATGGCTGCTAATTTGTG
>JANHGL010026354.1:30202-40569 GCA_024611195.1 Ceyx melanurus | reverse complement strand
CTGAGCAGCCTGATCTAGTTAAGGGTGTCCCTGCTCACTGCAGGGGGGCTGGACTAGATGACCTTTGGAGGTCCCTTTTGGCCCTAAACATTCTATGACTTAGATACCTCATTGTATCTTTAGACACTCACACTACATTTAAACCTCAAATATACTCTTCAGTTGCCATCTGAAGTCTATAAATGTAAAACTTGTTCACCAGTAATTGATCACAACCGTAAAAGCCAAGTAGTAATTGATCATGACCAGAAATGTCTTTTGCCAGTACTGAACAGTTCAGAGTCTGTCTCAAATTTGCTGCAATGTTTGAACGTAAAAACTGACGACATGACAGATCCATATTGAGTTTTCTCTTTCCCTGAGAAGGACTTGACCCTGTAAATTCCATCATGTTGTCCTCAAAACCCAATTATTGATTATTCTAAGGGAGAATGTCCATCTCTTGAACTTGTAGCACATTACAAAGAAAAAAAATTTGTATTAATTGAAAATTCAATATCTTTTTATAGAGGAGAGAGATAAAAATAGTGAATGCAACTAATATCTGTCTTGCTACTTGGGAAATGAGGAGTAGATTCTTTCTCCAATGACTGCTTATATTTTTGAATTAAGTATATTATTTCAGATAGGTTATGTCAAATGGAAATGATAACAGCCAAAACTGAGAACAATTCTCAAAAACAACCAGGCTGCTAGAAAGTAGAAGGATGAAGATGTCTTAAAGTCTGATGAAGCTAAAAAGAGGTTTGAGTCTCTATTTTGCGTATCTTTCACACTCTAACCCTTGATCACCTAGATAAAAGATAGTGATCACACCACCACTTATTCTTGCTGTATTTTGTGAAAGGGCTCTGAAGTAGTGATCCCGCCATTCACATCTGTAAATTATGAGGAGGAATGCTAGAAAAGAGTGAAAATTAGGAAATACCTTTGTCTCTTCTTTTCTTAGGCAATTACTATCAGTTACATTGGGTAGCTTCTTATTCAACAATGTAGCTTTGAAAGATACCTAGTGTTGGACACTGAGTTCTTCTCTGGCACTGGCATTGGGAGACTAGTTATTTAGTAGGGAACAAGATACTCCAGTGGTAAGCCAAAAAACAGTTATTTCATGCTGAGCCTAGGCTAGAGCCTAACTGTTCCACCTTTGTGGAAGAGTTATTCATTATTTAGCGATTCTGAGGGATTTTGCCAGCTTCAGTTGCTCTGATTAATTTTTAATAAATCACTATGAACATAATTGGGAAGTATGAATTGCTTGCATTATGCTATATTCAGTAGTAGCAATAAGAAACTTCCACACCAAGATCCAAGATATGCTGCTTACCTAAAATAAACAGCTGAATGATCCAGTCCTCTTGGCAATGTCCTGAAAGAAAACCAAAATCTTTTCACCATAAAGGAGTTCTATTTTCCAGTTCCCAAAAAAGCACCTGAAACAGTTAAGTTATCCAAAGAACTAACAAGAATGAACAGTATTTTAGTGATCTGTTCCAAAGATTTACTTGGAGATGAAACTACATGCTAAGAGAAAATTCATTTGAACCAAAAGGACTTTGTTTCCTAAAAGATCTGACAAAAATAGACTTCTATTAGGAGGTGTGAGTCTTCCCAAAGCACAGTACTTTCTGAAAGTATTTTTCTAAATAGAATCAGTTGTTCTGGAAAAAACAAAACAAAACAAAACAAAAATAGTAATTTAAGGATTCATTATCACTAGAGGTATTCCAGTACCTTCTGTTTTCCCGAGAAGTTACAAAATATTTAATATTTCTTTGCATTAAATTAAGTTGGCTTAACCCTTTTTTATATGTTGACACGACAGTGAGTCAACCACAGCACTGTGGTTGATGTGCCTAAACCTTCACCCCAGAGTAGACAGAATGGTTTTAAATTCTGAAAAAAAAAAAGCCCAACAAACATTTGCTTGAAGAAAAACTAGAAATGAAACTTTTAAATTAAATACTACTTCAAACATCTGGGAAAGACAGAACTGCATTACAATTTTTTGTACACAGCTATCCTATGTTCCTTTCATCCTTTCAGGCAGTTGACTGCTTCCAGACAGCTCAATGTCTTTCTAAGTCCCTGACCAAATTCTTTTCTCCTCTTGTCCCTGGGTGGGTCTCTTCATCTTTTGTGAGATTTGCCTGACTGCACCACTTCCATCCCTGAAATGTCTTTGCATGAGCTTCAAGCCATCATCTTCATTCTCTGTGTCTTTTGCCTGCCCCATGAAGCCTGGAATTGTTTCTGTCTCAACATACTCAACAGCTTCCCTGAGGAAGAAGTCTGTCCAATCTCTCTGCAAGGCTCCACCCAGACAGCCTTCTTAAAAGAACATAAACTCAGTTGTGAAGACATACATAAAAACAAATACCATCTGTCATGATAACGTTGCCCCATATGTTGTAACCACCTTTTCTTCATCCTTTCAGCTGATTTTCCACCATACCCAAATGCACATTTGACTCATTAAAGAATTACAGCACTTTATGGATGCCATTCCCAAACATTTTAAGTGCAATCCATGCAAGTACCCAAATAATTCTGGATTTTTCTTGTACAACTACAACCTTTTCTACTTCCTAAACAGCTGTAGATCAGTGGTATTGTTAAGCTCCTTTTATCTGAATTGTCTGTGGTGGTTTTAGTCCTTTCTGACTGTCTTTTTTGGAGCATCTCTCACCCCTCACATAAAGAAAAAAGTGAATGGGTCAAATTTATTTGGCACAATTTTCCTGAAATCAACAGTGTTAGAGCATATGTGATTTTACTGAAGCCTTTTTGCTTTATTGCTGCCAAATACATTTTTAATATTACTCTTAGTCATTAATTTTGTATCTCTTTTTATTTTTATAAATGTCCTATTAAAAATGAGGTAAATTGTATTTCCTACAAAGGATCATTTCCTCTTGTTGGGTGGTGACAGAATTATTAAAATGACACATTTTTGCACCAATAGGTTGCAGAATCAGGGAGAATGTATGAATGAGATGCTCAGGGGGTAAACTGGTGTACCACCACCATGCTGAAGTACATATGGGCAAAATCACAAGCGAACTGAATTGGAAAATGAAGCTGCTCAGTACTTCCCAGGTTTGGAAAATATTGTAAAAGCCATCAAACCATTCTACTTATTGAGATTAAATTAACATCAGGTTAGCAATGGCATTTCACATATATAGTGCAGAAAAATTCATTTCATATCATTTAGTCTATGTGATATGGGCTGCCTGATAGTAGCAATCTTGCTATCAGACTGAAGGCTAGAAACAGAGTGTCCCATAGTCCCATGATGGAGAAAAGTTCTGACCATAGATGTCAGTTTGAACTTAAAATTAACCATGCATATGTAAAGGTATGCATCTCAGCTGACGAATTCACTTTAAAAATGTACATTCTTCAGCTGAAGCTGAAGTAGCTCTGAATTAGTGAAAAAAGGGGGGAAATATAGGATAGAGTGTGTATAGAAGAAAGCTATGGAAATTCATCTGCTCCTTGTTTAAAGATTGGACCTTGCTGAGACTAAAGAAATTCTGAGAACTAGTCTTATTTTAGAGAACATTTAAAATTCTTTTCCAGCCTAGAGAAGGAATTATTTTCCTTCACAGGACAAGAGGAGCTTTACCTAGGAAGAATTAGGACCAAAAAATTACAATGGCTGTGTATATTATTTTAAATTGCATTTACTATCATAGTCATGGCTTTATTTTGAAGTATAAGATCAGATTATGAAAGACAGGTCAAAAAGCAATTTCAAAGCCTGTTGACTGTAGCATAGGGTTTACCAAAGCCTGTATGAAATGCAGAAAATTACTACTGCCATAGACCATTTATGGGGCCCTGGGCAGATTGTATAATCTCATGGAGACCCATAAGGTCTATCTGTTTAGAATTATGATTCTGCTTTTTCCTATATTTTTTATGTCCTAACTATTCATATTGTAAGCTTCTATACCGAGCAATACAGTAGTGTCCCTTGACGGCGATGTAACGCAAATCCATGAATGAAAATCTGTACGGGTCCCATGACTTGACAATTTGTCATGCCTTGATAACATTCTTACCATAGTCTTATTAACTTGATAAACTCCTGATTCTCCTGATAGAAGTGCAAGTGAAAACGATGACATGGATATTCTCTGCATTTTGGCCCTATGGCTCCATAACTGACAATGTAGCTCTTGAGGCTGATTGACAGCTGTAACTGCAAGATTAACAGCAACCTCATATTAAGTGTCCTGCCCTAGAAGGGCAAAGAGCATCCTTGTCCACAGGCAGAGGAAAGCTGGAGACTCTGAGGAAAAGAAGATCAAATGGGTGATACATAGTCTGAAGAGGCTTAATTTTCCCCTCACTGTTACAAATGTCGTTGGCTGTAATTCCACAGCAGTGTTGTATCAGTGTTAAACCATCCAAGTGATGCAAAACTGAAGTTCAGACTCAGTTGTCATAGGCAGGCATGCTATCAGCAAATGTGTTCACCTCAGCCCCAATTAACATTAGGAGACATTAAATACTTCCTTTCTGCTATCATTTGTGTGTTTTTTCCTGTCATACTGATATTTTGTACTATAGATACTTACTTTTATCACTTCTTATTGCAATATCAGAACACATTATAGCATCAGGTCATAAGTGAGAGAATGGTTATGTCTCTGCAAGCATAGCTGTAGTGGTTACTTGGTACTCTGTAGGCAGAAGGGAAAGTGACAGTAAAAAATAAATAAGGAAAATAAAAACATGTTTAAAAGCATGTAACATTTTGGTAAGGAATTTTTTTTATATAGCCATGACTTTGGGGAAAATTATTTTTATGGTCAGCTTTTCAACAGGCCTGCACAAGTATGCCTATAGTGTTTTCAGGTGAAACCATTTGTATGCAAGGCATGATTGCCTACAGAAAGAGCTTTCATCAGGCTGAGAGAGTTTCTTTTTTCTTCCTACTTGCTTTTATAACACAGGTCTTCTAGGTAAGAAATAACAACCTCCAGCTGAGCTCCTTAAGCTGTGTGGTTGGGAGAATGAGAAAGGCTCAGCTTCTTGGGCGTTAAACTTTCCTGTTAAATCCACTACTGAATTCTTCTGAATGCCACAGTGGATGCAACTGGGTGTGGAAGCTTGAAAGATCTGGCTTTAATATCTAGATGACTCCATCTAACTTAGATTTTTATTTTCTTCCACTTTCTCCTTTCCTGCTCCCCATACTCCCCATTTAGATGAAGTCATGCACGCACACACATATGCATGTGTGTACATTTATATGGGTGCACCTATATGCATAGACACACCTTTGGAAACCGAAACAAAGCCTGAGTATTTCAAAAAATGCAAATCATTCCTATTCAATCATAATCTGCCTGCAAGCAATGTGTTTAATCATGCTAGAAAAGATACAGTTTGATAATTTTATTCAAGTGAAGGAATTGAACAGAATTTAGAGGTTAGAAATCCTGAAGACTGATTGCTAGGGTTGGGAGCATATATTTATAAGCAATTAATGGCATACTTGTGGGTTTTTTCGCCTACATATTTTTTGCCAGTGATAAAGTACTCCCTGTATGGTATCCACCAGCTGTATTCTCCAATAGAAACAGATGAAAGAAAAATCCACAAAATCCTGGAATATACTTATTCTCTGCCCACACACAGCTATTCTTTCCTCCTTTACTCAGAGGGATGTAATTTCTCCTTGCCCTTTGAAAGAAAGCAGAATTATGAAGAAAACTGTAAACATGTTTAAGAATTGGTCACAAAATGCTAATATATTACATTCCTGTTGTGTCACAACCTCTATGTGGTAAATGCATACACATATGCAGTAACACCAGATATCAGGGACATTGACTGAAAGTGGAGGTAAGAAGGAAAAAATACTATTTTCATAGCATATTAAACATATACACCTTTAAGAAAGGAGGTCAGATAAGCAGGAGAAATAAGGAGTTTTTAATTGATGTTTGAAACTGTTACAGTCAAATTAAAGCCCTTTTTTTTTTTTCTTTTTTGCCACACAGAAAAGCATAAACCTTCTCTCCAGCTGATTATTAGAAAATATTTAGTAACAGAACAACATTTCTTGCAAAAACAGTGATTTGTCAAAAGGGAAAGTTTTCACAGTAATGTACCATAGTTTTTGGTTGGTGAAAAAATGTCTTAGGTTCAGAAATTTCTCAGAAACGTTGAAAGATACACTGGGATTGAGCCCAGAGTATCTTGAAGGTAGTGTGCTTGCACAAGTGTGGGAGACCAGTGCAAGACTTAATTTGAAGGAACAGTTAATTTCTTCTAGATTATTCCACCATGAGACACTTTTCTTGTTACAGTCTGGTATAGAGCCCTGTCTCATGACATGGGAATATTGATTTACTCCTAGGTCTTCCTCCTTTAGGAATCAAGGATTAATATTGTATTAATTCAAACTCAGAACCTACAATGACTTAAAGAAAAATGACATTGGAAAAAACCTCCATAGATTCTGTAGTCCCCATCCCTGCACTGAGTACACAGCAAGTGGACTGGATAGTAGCAGTTCGGAGAAAAGACCTGTTTTGTGTTGTAGCTCTACTACAGCCACTTTGAAAGAATAATACAACTTGGAGAAGTGAAGAAGAGAAGACAGACTTTTTTTTTTGGGGGGGGGGGGGGGTAAACACTCCAGAATTAACATTCATTAAATTGAACTCATGGGTTTTTTCCATTAATCATCTTTATTTCTCTTCAGAACAACTGACAAAAGCATTTTACCAGATGTGCAGAATGTGCCAGGAAGTGTGCATTAAATAATGGCAGAATTATTGGTGTTTTCCAGTCAATAGCATCCATCAGTACCAGATCTCTCTAGTTTTTCCATATGTAGACTACAAATCTATCACTGGAGTCACCAGATTAGCACTGAGAAAAGACTTTCTAAACTAAAACATCATAAGTTACTTGATCTCAAAAAGAGATAATAATTTATTTTCATACCAAATACCTTCCTAAGATATTTGGATTTGATTGTCTTATTTGTGTTTTGGCATTGAGAGTTGCTAGTCACCATGTTCTCATATTTTCTCCTTTATCTATGCAAACATAAGAAAGCCATCCAGAAGCAGAGTGTTCAATTGTGCGAGAGGCTTTTTGTCCAGCTCAGCAGTACAGAAGCCATGCAAGCTTCTTCTCAGTGTTCATAATGAATGATGAAGTCCATAGACTTTTGAAGATCCAAAGACAGAGAATTTTCATGTCATCTCTTCTGCCATGGGGCTAGTCCTAAAATTCTTGAAACCGGCTTCTTCAGGAATTCTTAACCCGTAGCAAAATACTGGTTACTTTATAGATGTGTGTTGCTGTGCTGTCATCTAGTGGCAAGGATGAATTAGACGTCATTCAGTGTCATTCGGTGACAGTGGCTGACAAGGTGTTCCTTTGCTGGAAGGAAACATGGGATGTTCGAGAAAGCTGCCCTTTGCTTCGGGCAGCACCACCTCACAGCTCACTGCCTCGGGGTGTGTTCTGCAGAAAAGCTCTGTTTGCAGAGCCTCTGGAATGGGCTGTGCAATGGAACGTCCTGTTGTAAACAACAGGCTCGTCAGGATCATGGTAATTCCTGCCACTGGGTCTTCCCCTCTCCATCTTCTGTCAACCATCTTGTTTGTTAACTATTTGCAGACAAATACTTGGAGCTTTATTTTAAACAGTGATTGATATTTTCTTAACTACTGCCATTTGGAGCAGTGTCAACTAATGAAGTGAGTAATCAAAACTATCTAAGATCAAAAAGAAACTTTTCCCTCAGCAAAACGTCCTTCCTCCTGCATGCATATTTAGTTGTCTCTTGGGGAAAAATTAAAAGTGACACAACACATGTTTCCAAGAGAAAACAAACAAACATACCTTCCAGAATGGCCCACATTTGTTTCAGTTTTAGCAAGCTGACTGATGTCAGGAGACAGACTTACTGTCATTGATTTCTAAGGGCTTTCACTCAGATCTGTAATATCGTACACCAGGTAACATTAAATTTGCTTGTCCCTTAGTTTGCACTGGAGATGTTATTATTAGCACATATAAATGTTTACAGTCCTGAGTTTATTTTCAAACTGCAGGTGTAATGTTTGAATTAAATGTCTTGCATTACTTCATGTAAACTGATTATGAAATTATGTTTAAAAGTAATAGAACATAATTAAACTGGTGACAGCATCTTGTAACACTTTTTTTGGCATCACCTACTGAACACTGCTGGGCTTGGCTGAATTAGATAAACCAGTTGTAGCATATCGTTTGCTCCTTGAAATGCTGATCTCGTTACCATTCTGACGGGAAACCTGTCAGCTGTTTTTCAAAAGTTACCATCTTTTTTATAGATGGAGTTACTCATAGTAATGGAGTGACTGGGGGACAATCTATCAGACAAAGGTGGACTCTTCATAGTTATCAGGCTCTGAAAAGGAAACATCAGTGAGCAATCCTCACTGCAAAGTACCATTATCAAAGAAGCATTTTGCAAATATGTATAAATAGTCTCATTCCTGCAAAATGGAATCAGCAAATTAAGATTCCCTTTTATGAGGAATTGGGAGTTTGTTTTTATATTTTCCTGTCTTCCTACAGTACAAATTATGCTCTCTCTGAATTTAGAAAGATTATTCAGTTCAACCAAGCACAGTGAAAAGATACCTACATCTCCAAGCAAACAGAAGAATGTACTGAGGTGCTTTACTGATGGGACATATAAGCACATTCTTATAAACCATGCCTCTCTGAGGGCTTGAGTAGATTCTCAAAAGAGAAAAACAACGATGCTCTACATTCATGACCTTTCTTGTTTTTTCCAAGTCATAGACCTCTATCCCTATAGTAATGGAAAATATTAATGAGGGTGAGAACATTCTGTTTTCCATATTAATTATAAGCATTCAGAGGCAGTACATCAATGACCTTTCACACTGGAATATGCTAAGAATTTCTTGATAACTAAATTCCGTAAGAGATTTAGTTTATTTCTGGCTCAGAATTTCATCTTCCTTAGGTGCGTTATAGAAACAAAATTGCATCTTTTCAATTAGGAAATTGAAAGATGAGCTGTAACAAGGTCAATCAGTTTGAAATAGATGCATGCTCATTACAATGTAAATGTTTCTTCTATTAATTTATAATAACTTTATATAGTCAATGGTTTATATAAATAAAGTGTTAAAAATAGAAAGGTTGTGTATGCACTGGTATTAAAAAAAGAGAGCTAAGTTTTCATATGGGGACAGAGAAGATACAAGCTCTTTTAAGCAAGAGTTAAGAATTATTTAATGCACATACATCAAAAAAAGTGGTAAAAAAGATATCCAAAAGCATTCCACTATCACCTTGAAACATTTGGTCAGGGCTTTATGGTCAGTGACACTTGAAAATGGGTTAATATCAGGATGTTAAGAAAGGTAAGAGTGGCAGTGTTCACTGCCACAGTAACTACAAAACCCTTGTCATCTCTGAATGTTGCTTTTCATGAATGACCATTTGTACATATATTTTATTCTTTTTGCAGTCATTCTTTATATGTTCTCATTTCTTCAAGTGGAGGCCTTTTGTGTCTGTTCATAAACACAGACCCTGCTCAGCATCCTTGCTCTACATGTTCACAAAACCTACATAAATGCTGTTCATCACTTCCAGTGTTGAATGGAGGAATAAGTTGTTAATTATTATTTTTCATCACTTGTAAATTTTTTATTTCCTCATCAGAGTGACAGAAAAAGAGAAAAAGAAGCAAGGATATATTGAGTTTTCCTTGATTGTTTCTCCAATTGATTACATGTGGAAATAAAAGTATCATTATTCCATTTAATGTCATAATCTTCTCTCAGACTCCTACTTATAAGTTTATTTCTCTTTGTCTAAGTGTGGAAGGAGGCCCATAAAATCTATCCTTGCTGATGATTCTTTTGTATTGATAATCCTTGTTTTGACTTATTTCTTGCTGAAGATGCTCTTAAAATGTAGTTCACAGATGAGTTACTTACTTTATGAGACAGCTTTAAAATTTTCTTTCTGTTCCTCCTTTTTCTCAGCATACAGGAAGATTTTTTTTAATTTAAAATTATTTTCTATTCCAGAAAAGACAATAAATTTTTTCTCTGTTTTATAAATATATTCAGCTTTGACTTTACATACATTTGGCTTTTGCCATACAAGGACATCGCTGATTATTTTTTTCATGTAATGTATGTATATTGCTGCTATTTATCCGTTAAAATGGATGCCTTAAGATGGACTCATGATAAGGATTGATTATTTTTTGTACTTTGAAGAAAAAAAGAATGTAATTTAAATATAAATGATGTATAATTAGCAGATTAATTTGTTTGAATTAAAAGAAAATGGAA
>JANHGL010026354.1:9993-30102 GCA_024611195.1 Ceyx melanurus | reverse complement strand
ATTTTTATATATATAAATCAATATTATATATTTATATATTTTTTATATATTAAAATGAAATTTATATTTAAATATAAATGCTGTATACTTCACAGATTAATTTGGTTGAATTCCAAGAAAACTGAATTTTAATGTATATAGCTTCCTTTCAAAGAAATTTGTGCAATTCCTACACCCACAGAGAATCTGTATAAATTAGTCTTAGTTTCCTTAGGTGTGCAAACAATACCAAAAAAATAACTAACAAAGTTAGTTATTTATATAGTGTTCTATATAAAACATATTTGCATATGCCACGCACAGCTTCCTATGCTCTTCATCTTTAATTTAGCATTGGCTGGATGACGAAATCTTTTGAGCTTTAGGAATGTGCTTGGGTCAGGGTCTAAAGCTTTATACTTCATCCAAATACCATTTTGGTTTGGCCCTTTTTACTGAGATGCAATCCATTGTGGTACATAAGATTTAAGTGAGCACCATCAATAAATCAAGAAGAAATTAATGTTCTACTACAAATCGTGTAGCAGCCAGCTGCAAATGCTTCATGACCAACTTTTTTCTATGTTTGAGGCAAAATTATGAGATTGAGTTCTGAGCTAAGTTTTGTGGCTGCAGAAAGGAATTTAAAAAGAACTTGGATGCATGAATATCTATTATGAGAACTGAATCTACACAAATACTTTGTTTCATTGCTTTTGACAACAGCTATAGGAAATTGCTCTGACTCAGCCTATGATTTGTGCATACTTAATGAAAGTCTGTCTTTGTAAGTAACAAGGCTTTTTACTTCAGTGATCGATCTGTGCTGTTTTCATGGCCACAGTTAATTCTGTTGGATGCCACCATGAAGGCTAGATTGTAGGAGACAAAGATTCTATTGCTTGGGAAGGCTGATGAAAATATGGACCAAAAACTTTTTACTCAGAGTAATTAAGTGTAGCAGTACTGTCTTCGTGAAAATTATGCTAAGCTACCACTGCCAAGGAAGGAGCCCCAGCTTTCCGTCACATCGTTTTTATTTTGCAGTGGCCTCCATGACTTTCAGCAGTCTCTTTTCAGTCACTGAAGGAAGGTGAAAAACATCCAGCACGTCTTATGAAAGCACTAAAGGTTATATAGGTATACAGTGAGTATGTCTCCCAGTGTGTCAAAGATCCTGGTTAGTCATAATGAATTTAAACAAATGACCTGGAGAGTTCTGGAAAAGGGACACAGCTTCTGTGCTAAAATTATCATTTTAGAATGCTAATTCCTCCTGGAGTTTTCATCTGGATACAGGCTTTTCTCCATTCCTCCTGCCATTGCTGCAGCAAGAAACAACAAGCAATTCCAGTCCTTTGTATCAAGTAACCCAATGTAGTTGGTATGTACACTGCCAAATGTCCATAGATCTCTACTGTCAACTGGAAGTAACAAATCACCAATGTAGGGAACCCTGTAGTGTGGTGAGAGTTAGACCTGAGACTGTAAACAAGACACTAAGTTGTTCCATTTTTAAATTCTCAACACAAAAGCCTAAGTCAGGAAACCACTTAAATCTGAAACTTAGAGGTGTGTGCTGAAGATCAAGAGAGAATAGTATTAGAAATATAAATCATTCAAACATTTTCCCTTTGTACATGAAAACTTATACATTCTCCTGGTGATGAGGTTTGGGTATTCTGCAGGTTTTTTCAATCACATATTGAAATGCAGGTCAGTGTATTAGGTATCCAGGTTGTAAAACTAGAAATTAGATAAGGAAGAGATAAACTGACAAACCACTGAGAATTAGATCAGCTAGAATTGTATTGTTTATCTATTAGAATAAAGTCGTGCATTTCAGCATCAGTCAAAATTTGCATTTTTCTGCACTGCAGCAGACAACCATTTAGTAGGTATATGCTACCAAGTGTGACTTGCTAATTCGAGATTCCTGTATTAATTTAATAGGAATGTAATTGTGTTGTAAAATACATCATCTCAGGTAACCTACTATGACATTTACATTTGATTACCATATCAATGGCTGTTCCTTTGCATTACAGATACCTTTGGTGGTGTTCTTTGAAAAGTGCAGAGACATAATGCAGTAGACAGTATTTCAAGCCAAAAAATCTCCATTAAGGAGTTATGGTAGTAAACGGCTCGCTAGTGCTTTAACACATTTATTGGGATGTTTCACTATTTTTTTTTTCCTTTCTTAAATGAAGAATACAGATAATGCTTCACAAATAATTGTACTTGTTTTCTGTTGTTAATGTCACAGACAGAGAGGAGTGCTGGAGCACACAGACAGATTGTTCTATGTTGACACTGTTCCTTCCACCAGTTTGTCAGTGCATTATGACCCTGTAGAATGTATTTTTTTTAATATTCTTATGGCTTATGACATGAGATATATAGTAAGAAAAAAACCAGCAGGCAATGTGCAGCTGCATAGGGAATGCTTTTCATTAACCTAGAACATAAAGCTAAATTAGACAAATATTTCCTGAAGCACCTTGTAATCATTATTTTGGGGAACAATTTCATTATGAGACAGATGTTCCATATCAGATACTTCTAGCCAATCATGAGAGAAGATAAAATTTGCCATGTTTCCTATAAACTATGCATTTTATCCATCACCTTAATATTGTCCAGAAACAGCTTCTAGACTTCTTCAAATTAGTCAATTCACTTTACTTAAATAAGTTATTTTTCCTTAGTAGAACAATGCACTGAATATAGTGATATTTCCCTTTTTTCTTTACCAAATTATTATTTTTTTTTGCAAGCAGAAATGCAATGTGCACCACTGGGACATAAATTGTGCAAATTCTCTGTAAATCTATTTGCATTACATAGCCATCTCAAGAATGTTTTAACTCTGTAGCTTTTATTTCACTGTCAGGGTTCAGAATACTTTGAGTCTCTGAACAACTACATGTACAAAACAAACTTTCTTTATCATTGTATCTCTGTCAATGGCAATAACAGAGTATGAATGCCATCTTTAATTGTCAGATCTGCTAAAAAGAACAGCCTACTACTGTTACCAGCAGCCTCAGGTTACCCCCTAGCAAAAGTGTCAGTTCCCCTGAATGCAAGGCCTAGTTTTTCCATGGCAGAAGTTTTTAGTGTGGTTTTAGATTACTTGATGAAATAAAGGCAATTGCCCCTTTTCGCTACAGTCTTCTAGAGATCCAAAATACACCAAAAATTTGGGATTTACCAGTTCTATTGAAGGGATTTTAAGTGATGCAGGATACCTAATAAATGCAGTAATTTCTAGTTTTTTGTGAGGGTTTGTTTGATTGTTTGCTTTGTTCTGTTTTTAATGTGGGGTGTTTTTTTTAGTATTTCTTCCTATCCAGGCAGATACACATGAGTTGAAAATAAATAAATGAAAACATAATACTTTGAATGACATAAACCTCTAAGATTGGGTCAAATTCTGGCTTTTCTATTACGTCACCTTCTTCAGAGCAATCTCTTTCTAAGATACAGATGATACTGTTGAGTGGGTGGATCCCATTGGTAGAGAAGTGTCCAAATTGATCATTCTGTGCTTTCCAAAGGCTTCCTGTAGGCACACAGCCAACACATACTTGTTAACTTGCCTTGCAAAGGCTTTGATGATCCCAACTTTTTAATCTAATTGAACTGAACTACAGTTCCACAACAGCATAAACACAAAGCATCTTATAAATATATTGTCTACAGGATTTGTCTCAAACAACATGGCAGCTTCATTAATTTTAACTTCTGTTTCTTTGTTCTCTAAAAGCATGTGTTACTCAAAAACTTCATAGCTCCACATCAACCCAATATAATTGCTATATCTTTCAGACCTCAAGGAACTGTGGACTCAGTTTACACTAAGAATTTCTTCATGGAGACTTTTAGTTATGTAATCCTCTCAAGAAGAGCTTTTGAAATCTGAAATTAAAATAAGCTGGCATCATATATTTAGTATTTGCATTAGGTGGATTTCACCTGAAGTTTTTATAAATAGACTAGGAACTCAGAAATAGAAAATCTCTTTAATGAGTTTTCTAAATAGGTGATCTTGGCATTTGAAAATCATTTCATGTAATGACAAATTTTTCCAAGTGAATTGAAATTAGTTCCCAAATCAAATGGTAATTTTTTGCTTTGCTGTTAAGTACATTTAACCTCTGGAGTTCTGACTTGCATCTTTTCCTGTACCCAAATGGTCATGAAGACATAAGGTCAGTGGGATAGATTTTGTTGCAAATGCATATTAACATCTTTGCAAAGACTGACTGTAGGGCTTTCAGCAGAACCAATGCACTACATGGTTAATCATTACTTCAGTATCAGAACTTTTTGACCAGCTATAATTACCCAATTCTAAAACTGGAGCAATTAAATCTCTTTAGAATTATTATTGCTGCAGAACAGTGGTAGCTGTATGATTGCAGCTCTGTGGTTTGGAAGTACAGTTATGTGAAGTACTTCTATCTCTGAGTGACAAGCACATTCCCCACCCAGCCTTGCTCACCAGTATATTCCTATCTCATTCAACTCCAGGAATAGATGCTTCACCCAGCATTAAGATCCTTGGACTGGGATGCCCCTTTGGTCCAAGCTACCCACAGAGAGGCTGTATCTTATATGCAAGGCCCACTTTCCCTCTCCTCAGTGCTTTATTAATGTTAAGCCATGCCATTAATGCAGAGTGTTAACTTTCATCCAAGCATGTAAAAGTACTTATAAATATTAATGTATTAAACCTAAAACCTAATAACACCTCTAGGAGGTAAATGAAAATTTCAGCATACACTTTACTGGTGCGTAAACATAGAAAGAACCAACTTCAGACAGTGGTAAAAGTCTAAGATGGTGAACAGAGGGCCTTTAGGAGTGAGTCTGGATCAGAAATGCTGTGTGTCCTGCCTCTTTCCTACATTAAGCCTACTAGAGCTAGAAGCAAAATGCAGGAGACCTATGTTCTACAGTCATTATTACTATTTTCTTTGTGTGCGTGTATGTGATTATAATAGTACCCAGACATTCCAATTAAAATTAAGCCACATAGTTTCAGGTACTGCATCAGTGCATGCTAGAGCCCCTGCTCTAAAGAACCTAAAGCCTAAGTAGATGAGATATAGAAAGCTTAAAAGATAAAACAGAGTAGAAATAAATTCACACAGTAGAGATGGGAAGACACTCCCCGAGTCCCTGTCCAGGGATCTCGCCTCTAGACATAATTCATCTCCTTTGTATTTGTCAGCTGATAACTTCCCCCCTCCCCCCAAATTAAACACTTCCATTACTCAGGCAGACAACTCTCCTGGTATCTTGTAACATTAGGAAAAGGTTACTTTTAATGTTCTCTAAACTGGAACATGACAAGGAGCAACTCAAAAGAATGAAAGGCAAAGTTGAAAGCAATGGGTGAGAATTACATGAAAACACATAAACTTAATTAACTTAATTCAAAAATGCAGGAGTGTTTCTTGGTGATGAAGCACCTTCTCAAAATTACTGTCTTTGAGATTAAAAGCTAAAATTTTGCTAAACCAACAGTACAGATATGAGGAGAAGAAGTGATGTCAGTATGTGTCCACGGCTGGTAGAAGAATACGGTGGGGATCATTACAAATAAAATAGCATGTGGTGTGCAGCAGGACAGCAGCTATTATAGTTTTCATGTTCAGTGATGGAAAACTGCCTGGACTGGGTGAAAAGGCCACATCTTTAACATCACTTCAGCACTTCCTACCTGTTGCACAAAGAAATGGGAGCAAACCTACTGCACCCCCATGCCACAGCATGGATGAAGGCAGCTTGTATGCACCTGTACAGGGAATAACTAGGCCCACTGCAGGGCAGTCAGAAACCTATAGACTTCACAAACATTAGGATACTTAAGCAGTCTTACTTACCAGTATGCATCAAACAACTCAGGTATCCACAAGGAGGGGCAAATACCCTCTCCATTTTGCACCAGAGCACTCCCCAGCAGAGTTTGGAAATGGAAGCAGGGCTGCAAGCCCAGATCTCAGCACAACTCCTTGATATAATATGTTCAATAATATGAAGACCTGCAAAATACCTGCCTGGGAAATAGAAGCCCCCACCATTGATGTGGTTTGGAGTTTGGACACAAACCCAAAGGAAAGCTTCTGATACCCTTTTACCTTTTGATTGTTGACTTCTTGGTTATAAACATTGCCATAGAGGAGAAGCCCAAGCTGACTGCACCTGTCATCTGAGTGCTGCTGAGTCATTGCCCAGCTTCAATCTATGCGCAGATGTACAGTGGTAATGAGACAGCACTCTGGAGCCTAATGGGCTTGTTTCTTCAAGGATAAAAACAATTAATAATAATTGAGAAGTCCTGTACTAAGGGAATTTATAACCAATTAATAACAATGTGACTGTTGCAGTTAAACACAATAAAAATTACTCTTTACACACTCAGGGAAAGAGAGATGCACTTACATAATCGTGTTCATGTCAGCACCGTCTAATATATAAATAGTTTTGTGTATATGTAGCTACATTTACTGATAAAGAAGTAATTATTTATCAGAGTTTGTACAATATTACACTAAGCATATGATGCACTAATCTGTTATGAAAGAATGGGCTTTTACCATATTCAATATCTAACTACAGGAAAGCTGTTGAGTTGTACCCGCATCTTGGATCTGTGCCAGGGGTGCCTGCCAGCCCTCACCTGTCCAGCTCACTCAGGCTTGCAAGTCTGAATGAATCCATTAGCTCTGTGATGAGAAGTGAACCTAAACTAAACTACAAATAATGAGATGTAGTACCTTGATCAAAATGAAAGACTTCAGACAGCTGATTCCAAGGCTAAAGGATATGCTGTGAAATCAGTTTCTATTATTTCATTATTTTTGTGCTGAACTCTAGGAATCTAAAATATATGGATTAACAGAAATCTCTTGGGAGACACTGTAGCAGCACTTTATTGGAAACAAAGAAAGATCTTCACTTTCCGTTTTATCCGCGGGATTTTATTCAGCTTATTCACTTGCATCTTTATTTCTTAGGAAATTGAGGCAGTTTTTTCCTCTCCTCTAAGACCTGACCAGCATATTAGCACATTAGCATCTTTTCAGATTAAGTATTATTTCCTCTTGGGGTTATCTGATATTTTTCACTAGTCAGAAAAGCAGGATTTGCTTCAGTGCTGACTGTGACATCACAGGAAAAAAAGTACTTGGCACTGCAAACTGCAGTTATTAACCATTGGGCATAACCCTGGAAACCAAAAGTTCCTTTCTGATTTCTGTGCTGTTAGGTTACAAATACAACATTGCAGAAGATTATTTCCTAGCAGAGAAGCATTAGATTGAGCAGGGGGAAGGCTGTGGTTAGTTTTTTGCTTAAATAAAAGTAGAAAAGAAATTAGAAATTCAGTACAGCATATGAAGAGCTTGTTGGTATTATCTCTTAAGGGTAACAGTAAAACAATGTATGGAAGTGATGCTTCCATAGAAGAGTACAGACAATGTGAATTTCAACTTCAAGTAAATACAGCACTTTATTGAAGTAATTTTTGAGTAACCACTTTATTTTGAAATACTTTTCTGTGGAAGTCAGGAAATCTCAAAACTAGAAACCTAATATTTTAATCTGATTACTGCCAGAGAACAGATGATTCAAGTAATTACAAACCCTAAGCAATGGCAGCAAGGAGAGTGGAATATTAAGAGAAGTGTACAGCAGAGAAAGCTTCAGTCTGATGGCATCAGAAAAAAAAAAGCTCCTGGTTTCTCATGAGTGCAAGCAAATTTATTTTTGCTCTTTTCAAGAAAATAGCTGGGACTGAGGAGCCGGGAGAGATTTGTGGATAATAAGGCAGCACCTTCTGCTTTCATGAGAGGAGCAGAGAAAATGGTGCTGCTCCCTTGCTCCACTTTCTGCCTGCCCTGTCCTCTCCTGCAGCATCAGAAGGGCCTGTCAATATGGCTTTGGGGAAAGTACAATAGAGTCATGTCCCACAGCCAAGCCCTGGCAACTGAGACACCAATGACTGTTTTTCACTCTAGGTAGATGGGTTTTTTTTGCCCAAGCTCAATCTGGATGGTGCTGTGGGCACCACTGGATACCAGAATAAGACAGAGAGAACTGCAAAGCTAGAGCTGTGGGCAAAAATAGATGGCCAAGGATCAAAGAAACAAAAGGAAATTCAGGTCTTTGAGAGGGGAAGCAATAGTCTTCTAACAGGAACCTGGCAAGTCAAGCATATTTTGAAAGCAGTGGAAGAGATGCAAATACAGAAACAGACACCAGAACATAAATCAAATGTGAGATAAGGTGTAAGAACACAAAAAAATACAGAACAATGTACTCAGAAGAGGCATTTGGGGGAGAATTACAGAAATTATCAAGGGGTGCTGAGGCTAGTCTAAAGGAAAAGATTAAAATGCTGAAGCAAGCTGTGTTCAACCAGCACTGACTTTAGTAGGCAAACTGAGATCAACCAAGAATCATGTAAGAATTAAATATTATAATTAAAAGGGGGAATGTAAAGGGTTACCAGCATGTCAAAGTAACAGAGGAGAGACAGGAGTAAAACATAAGATTCCTACATCTCTCATAACCAAAGGCAGCTCTCACTGATATAAAGAGCAGTAGCTTGCACAGAGGCAGAATATGTCCAGGAATCATCCTTGAGACTGTCAGCTAAGCACTTTTCAAAAGCATTAAATACACATGGTAAGATGTATCCCTAGCTGCATGAAGCCACTTAGCAAGAACCAAACGACAGACCTTGGGAAGATCAAAATCTATGCTACTGCACCTACCTTTTTTTTCCCATTTGGACATGAATCCAACAGTGAAAATCACTTCCAATTGGAACATTTAATGAGAGTTGAATTCTTGGCTCCATATTCATAACAAGT
The DNA here is from genome assembly GCA_024611195.1 of Ceyx melanurus. Taxonomy (NCBI): domain Eukaryota; kingdom Metazoa; phylum Chordata; class Aves; order Coraciiformes; family Alcedinidae; genus Ceyx; species Ceyx melanurus. The sequence continues at coordinate 21,232 of JANHGL010026354.1, read as the reverse complement.
AGTTCCCTGAGCAGCCCAAACATTGCCTGGTTTTCTGTGGACTACACTCAGACTGCCTCTGTGTAGTTCCCAGTATCTAATAAGGTGTCAGTTGTGATTGGAGCTTCTTCCCCCTAGCAGAAGCATTAGGATCTCCTCTTTCCTCTCACTACCTGCTACTGTGATAGAAAGCTGTAGGACCTCCATTCCTGTGTCCATCCCCACAAGCTCATGATCTCAAGGAACAGGTCTGAAACATTGCTTTACCATCTTTATCAAGCATTACAGTTGTGTCTGCTGGCCAATGTCTTTCCACTGGACTTAATGCAGTGGTCCTACATAAAGCCACCACATGTCCATAGCTGCTGCTATTTTAAGAGTAAAAGCATTAAATTTTTAAAAATTAAATTTTCACTCTGATGACCTGAAATGTTCAATATATTAATCAATTATCTTGATGGAGGAACTGAGTGTACCCTCAGCAAGTTTGCTGATGATAAAAAACTGGGAGAAGTGGCCGACACACCAGAAGACAGCACTGCCATTCAGAGAAACCTGGACAGGCTGGAGAGCTAGGTGGAGGAGAACCTAATGAAGGTCAACAAGGGCAAGTGTAATCTTACCAATGATAAATATCAGAAGATAAATAAATATCTAAACAGTGGGTGTCAAGAGGATGGGGCCAGTCTCTTTTCAGTAGTGCCCAATGATAGGACAAGGGGAAATGGGCACAAACTGGAACACAGTAGGATCCATCTGAACAGGAGGAAAAACTTCACTTTGAGAGTGACAGAGCCCTGGAATGGTCTGCCTGGAGAGGTTGTGGAGTCTCCTTCTCTGGAGATATTCAAAACGTGACTGGACACAATCCTGTGCAACCTACTATGGGTGACCCTGCTTTATCGAGGGGGGATTGGGTGAGATGATCATCAGAGGTACCTTCCAACCACTACTATTCTGTGACTCTATCATTTCAGGATACCAAGAAAAAGATACTACTTCAGAGAAATGTGCCATCTCACTACAGAATCTACAGAACTGTTTCTTCTTTTTGCTATGCCCATCTCTTTCTCTCCATTTTATTTTTCTAAGTGTTTTCATTGATTTCTTTTTCATTTTATGCACAAACCAAACACAGTTAATCAGTAGATACAAAATGGGCCCTGCAACATTGCCAGTAGCCTAACATAGGGGATTCAATTGCTGAATTGTCGTAAGATTAGGCCTAAGCCACAGTATAAGCTTCATTGATCCAAGCACAGCAAGATATCCATTCAATAATATGTGTTTTAGCAAGGTGTTCCACTTGTAAAGACTTCCTGCAAATTAGGGTTCATCCAATATGTGCTATAAACACAGTGAATCAAATCTTGCTTCAGTTTAAAAAAACATCTCACTCCTTAGGAAAGAAGCAATATAACTGGGTGTATTGTATAAGCAAAGAGACACACATGTAATGAAGTTAGCTATCAAGAGAGCCATGTTTAATAGCCACCATGCTTCCCGACAAGGAGTCTCTAAAAAGCCAAAGGATGAAAGAAAGATGGTGTTCTGGTGTTCATAAAACCATGGGTTCAGTGCAGCTGTTGTTGTTACCAGCCGAGCAGACCTTAGATTTAAGTATGTACAGTGGAGAGCTTACAAAACGGTGCCTGGATCTGGTCACTGTGCAGTCCCATCCCTGTGGTATCTGAAAGTCTCACAGTGCTGTATATCCCCTCACACTGCCTTGCAGTGGGGCAGTGCTACTGCCTCACTGTACAGAGAGGCACTCTGGTAGGCAGGAAACAAAGGACTGTTGCGGTCCTCTCTGTGACCCTGTTTGTCTTTCAGTCTTGGTCCTCATCTGTTGAGAAGAGTATTAGATGCCAGTAGAAAGTAGGGTGCAATAGCACAAGAGATAAATAATGTGGGGTTCCAAATTGTTCTGGAGGAAAAACAGGGGTCTGGGGCACCAAGCAATGCTTCTAACCACTATCACTGACACGTATCTGTGAATACTAAGGGCACACATAGTCTTCAGCATGGGCACTGCCTGACTAACTTTGATCTGGTGCAGAGAGAGGTGCCAATACATTATTATATAGAACAGACCCCTGGTGGCATCTTAAGTTAGGAATTTTTGAGTTCCTCTACATATTTCCCTGTGTGCAGGAATTCTGTCAGCAAGATATACAAAAACCCAAATGGCCGAGGTGATCTAAACACTTTCAAGAGTTTGTGTGGCTGCTTACAATGTCCATCATCCAGCACAAGGCATGAAATGACATGGTTGTGATTAGAGCTCAGATTGAAGCCATGACAAATGAAGTGGTATGCTGACACCAAAGGAAGGAGCTGAATGGTATACAGAGTTTCAAAATAGTATACCTCTACTAGGAAGATAATGATTTTATAGCACCTAAGGCTGCCTTTTCTTAAGAAGATTTTCTTTGTTTGGATTTTGCCCAAATCACATCTCTTATTTGGTTCAAAATACCTAAAAGTTTTTGGTTTTTTTTTTTCAATTCTTCATCCTTTGTAAAATCTTAAATGCACAGCATGCCAACTTTGACATCAGAGAGAACTGACAGCATAATGATTTTACAAATATGTGAGGCTTAAAATTATCACCAGTATGGTCTTATTCAGTGGATGCTGCTCTTGAGAATAAACTTGAGTACTGGTAAACATATTCCTGAATAGAGACTCAGCTGGTACAAATACCTTATAATCTTTCCACACAGATTAAGAAAGCTCTTTATTATATAAATGTCCCCATTTCTTCCAATTGGGAACTGATAGCTTATGTATACTTAATTGTTGGTGTTGCTTGAGGAATGAGTCATCTTTATTTCCACTGAGAATTTTCCTGAACTACTTTAGTACCATGTAGGGATCTGTATTCTTTTGCTTAATTATATAAAGATTTCAGATCACCAAGGTTTTACGTTATTAACACAAATGTCAAATTATTTAAGCAAATTCCTAGAATACCTAAGTGAAAAATCAAAAGAAGTGCCTTAGAGGAACTGCTTCTTAAGTTATGAAAGGGTGGGCAAAAGAAAAATGGAGTTAGTAAAGTATTTTGCTTACAGGAAAACTAATAAACAGGAGGGCACATATACCTTTCTTTGAAGGTGAAACCTCCTATGGCTAATGTTTCACCTTCGTTTATTTAGCCTAAAGCCCCACCCTGCAAAAATCATAAACAGATTTCTAAATTTATGAACTTGAGAAGTCTACCCACATGAGTTTTTGCAGGATCAAGACCTGAGAAAATGATTTCTGTTCATAAAGCACTTTTAAAGTTTTATGTGCCAAATTTTGAGAACAATCTATTTTCACCCACCCACTCTGACCTTATTTGCTCAGCAGGCACTATTTCTAGAACTGCCAGAAACTTCAACATGGCCATACATTTTGCTGTCGACTCTTGAGGAGATAAGGCTAGTGTTTTCAAATGCTTTAAGCACTTAGTCAGATGGTTGAATGGTTCCTCACAGACATGCTGGGAATGGGATTTTTCAGTGAATGCAGATTCAGCGAGGCCCTGCATAGGTCTATTTATGCCATGATTACAGTCCTGGGACAAATTTCTTTTGAATGTAAAGTGTGACTTGTATAGTGTCAAAATGGGAAAAGAATTGCTTTAGATAATCCTTATTAGAGCAGAAACAGATGAAGAGCTCAGCTAAGAGGGATTCTGATTCCTCTTTCCTGTCCTCTCTCCAGGAGAACCAGGTGACTTTTGTCACAGTGAAAATCAATCATACTGTGCTCATCTCCCTCTAGTCACTGTGTGTGAAAGAAACCCTCTATCTAGGGTTTAACTGGGATGCTAGGGGAGTCCTTAGTTTGCTTTAGCCTGTGGATAATACACCAAGTAATAATCTGGATTTAAGGAAAAGATCGTGAATATGTGTTTGCCCAAAACTTCCTCTTTTTCTAGGAGTTCCACATTTGTTAGACAACACACTGGCCTCAAAACTGTTTAAGTTCTTCTAAAAGAATTGAAGGGTATCTATTTTGCTTTGCTATTGAGTATCCTGGAGCTTCATATCAGAAATATTTCTTAAATGTTTCATTGTCCTTCGAGATTAGAAAGAACAAGAGGTGAGTAATGCCATAAATGATAATGATGCTCACAGGAATGTACATTCCTCCATGATTATTTTCTTCTCTTCCTCTCCTGAAAGATCACCTCACTGCACAAACCGGTAGATCAGTGGAGTGCTTTGTTGAATAACACTGAGAGTATCTGGTTTGAAATCAGTCTAGTAACTAGTTATCAAAGACACTAGCTTGTCTGAGCTTCTTAAGAAAAAAACTTCCTAAAAACCAACTCTGATAAGCTTAATAGTTTTCCTTACCTTTTACATCCCAGGCCTCTAAGATGTCATTTGTACTAATTACACTTTGAACAGGTTTATTTACTCTTTCTAAAATTCTCAGGGATTTTAATGGTTGCTTTGGTTATTCCCTGATTAACAGACTTCAGAATCATGTCAATCCATCCAGAATCTTCCATGGACGCTACCCAAGCCTCTGATAAAACAAAACATCACACTAAGAAGTAATAGCATTCTGCTCTTGAAGATTCCTTCAAATAAAACCTCAGGAACATGCTGAACATGCTTTCTATGGGATTATTCCTACAATAGGACTCAGCATATTTCTGGGATATACTGGCAATTGCCATGACATATCTATGATACATAATATTTTGGAAATATCCTTTGTAGGCCCTGATATCTATGTGGTCAAGGGATACAATATGAAAAGGAATATCTTCTGAGAATACAATGAATCTTTTTGTTGCTGAAGCAGCCTGGTTACTCAGAGGGGACTCAGCCCAGTTTCAGTGTGCTGAAATAATTGCAAGAAAACACAAAACATTGCTAACTCAATCAAACTGCTCATATGTGACAAGTAAAATTATCTCCCATTGGTTTATTCTACAGAAAATTGAAGAGTTTGAACTACAGTTAAAAGCTTAAAAAATAAGCACAGAGGATTAGACAAGCTCAGTTTCAAATTCCTGTCTATCTAATTCACCAGCCCCAATTAATTTAAATATTTTAAAACCTGATTTTAAAGTAATATAAAATATTTATAGACTGTAATTACAAATGACAGTGAAAAGCAGAGTTGATTAGTTCAGACAAAAGTATCAACAGACTGAACTGGGGAGAAAACACCTCCTCTGGGGTTGTATAGCTTGTTATAAATATTTATATTGAAAACCCGAGAGCCCTTCCCTTGTAACTTCTAGGAACAGACTTTTTCCCAGGTGTATCCTACTATAGGGATTGGGCATTACTTTAATGTGTAAGTAGCTCACCAGAAGGTGCTGTGCTAGAAATCTAAATATGGTTACAATCTCTCTGCAGGGCATGACAAAATAAGAGGTTCTAGAAGGACTTGGAGCTATCACCTCCTGCCAGTCTAATCACTAAGACAGCTTGTGGTTCTCATGTGCATGCTCAGCCATCAGCACTAAGCTATTGTCACAGGGCTGACAGCAGAGATGAAATGGGTAGTGATTGCTGGCCTGATGTCACAGTGTGCTTCTCTGAGCCTCAGCATGGACAGGACTGGGAAGTTAAGGTCAAGATACATCATGGAAGAAAAGGGTCAATATGACTTGATAAGTAGGGATCACTGCTTACAGCTTGTCTAAAGAGAATCTACATGTCAGTGTAATTGAGCAAGGAAAATATGGTCCAGGTTCTATCTATGATGTCTTGCTGGATGGAACTTATAAAACAATGATGGCTTAGAAGTAAACAGCAACATCACAAGTTTTCAAAATGAAAAAGCTTCATTCAGAAAAGATGAGATCAATCTCCAGACATCACCAGATACCTCTGATAAGTCACTTCTGAAATGGACACCTGCTGCTGATGCATGAAGCTGAGGTAATGCAACGGAGACACTGCTGGCCAACAACTCAATCTATGTGCCAAAAGCTTGTACTGTAAAGGTGGGAGCAGTGAACAAACTCTCATCAGCAACAACAAGTAGCTGTCCAAATATTCCATGATAGGCACCATTATAAGAACATGGAAAAGAGGAATGTCTTCAGTAGTGAAATAAATAATGCAGACAGGCACAAACATGTAGGCTGTGTGAGCTGAGATAGACTACCTTTCAGGGCAAAATAGAAGTTATTTGCAAAAGGGCAGAGGACTATGGATTATAAACTAAGTGTTGAAAAGCTGGTACTCCATAAATATTGTAAGAGTAGTTTATCTGCAGGAGGATTCAAAGACCAAAGAGAATTTCACATGCTTAGATGAATGTATTCCTGTCCTGCAACTCAACTGTGGCTTCCTTCAGTGTGCAAATGAAAAGCAGAGACTTGATTTATTTATCAATAAATCCACAGCACAATTGAACACACAGGAAAAAATAGTGCCTGAGGATAGTTGAAGCATTATTAAGCTACCCCCCAATGTTTGTTGAATCCACCACTTTTGTCCCTGCAAATTTCACTGTGTTGGGACACCACTGCATGGGAAATGGATTCTCACAGTGTGCAGGAGGAACCTACACAAGACACTGTCTTGCTTTCCTCTGTTACTACCTTTGCATACACTCTGAGCTACTTTCTCAAAATTGTCTGTATTGAACCATAGATTGTGTGGTGCTGGAGAAGAACATGGAAATGCTGGCCACAATGTCCAGGAAGACCTGTATGTGTGTTCCTTTCACCTCCAACCACATTCTTGCTTATGCATTGTATAGAGTCACTGCCTTGATTCTACCTGGACTTGCTGAAAAAGCAGAGACAAGGAAAGAACAGAACAAAACTGACCCAGCTTTTCCAGGAGATAGACACAGGGAAGGCAATTAGAGTGGGTAGCAGAATAAGTATTGACTATTTTTCCATTTCTGCCTTCTTTACCTTCAGCATCTCTACTCCTTCTTTGTCGAAGTTAAAACACAGCTGAGTCTAGAATCATCAGAATCAGTAAAAACATGCTGACTTATTTCACTTAACTCTGATCTGAACCTGGGTGACTTGGTCTAGGTGATCCTGCTCTGGCAGGGGGGTTGGACTAGATGATCTTCTAGGTCCCTTCCAACCCCTAACATTCTGTGATTCTGTGATCTTTGAAATGCTAGGATCCACATTTTCAAGTTTATTTTTATTTTGTTGTGGTGGTTTGTATGTTTGTTTTTAATTACATTTAGAATGTATATGAAGCTACAAAACTATGCAACTACAACATTTCAGAGACTGAGGAAGCTAGGACTGGCAAGGAGCTTAAAGGATGTTTGACATAAGCCCACCTCTGCCGAGGTATGTGGATCAAGTATACCCAACAATGTTGACATGTGTTTTATGTAGTCTGTTCTTTAAAATCCCAAGTAATAGAGATTCTACAGACACTCTAGAAGCCTGTTCCAGTACTTACCTAGGTTTATTGTTAGGAAACGTAAATCTCCTTTGTTGGAAATTAAAGCAATCTTTCCTGCCCTAACCTCAGTGGGTAATGGATTTCTATCTTCTTTTAGCTGCTTCTCACACACTGCAAGTCTGTTATCATACTTTCAGTGTGTGAGAAGCAACTAAAAGAAGATAGTAATCTGTTCCCCTCAATTGTATAAATGAAACAAACTCAGTTTCTCCAAACTTTTCTCAAAGCTTTTGTGTTTATAGGTTTCTATTTATTCCTGTTCCTGCCCAGTGGGACTGAACATTTTATTTTAAAATATGGTCAAGCCAGATTCAGTGTAAACTGGTAAACCTCCAAGAGTTCTGAGCACAGCAGAGTAATAATGTTTCGCATGTTACAAGCTGTGCTATTGTTAGCACGTTTTACAAGATTTGCTTTCTTACAAGTACATCTTGCTTCTCATTTACTGTGGATGTTATCACCTTCAGATCTTCCAGTCTTCTGATACCTTTCTGGTGTGTGGAAAGTTGCCTTCTTCTATCTATATGTAGTTCTTTATATTTCACTTGAGTGAAAGTGACCTTGTTGAATTGGAATCATTTCCCTAGCTTAGTAAGAGTGCTAGTTCTAATTGTGGTGCTGTAGTATTGACACTTCCTTCCAAAAATGGTGTAATTCACAAATATTATAATCTCTAATTTATTCTTTCCATATATAGTTTATTTTATGTTAGGCTGAGAAATGTATGGTTTCTTTAATGTTCCTTTTCTTTTTTTTTTTTTTTTCTTGAAAGCAGGTACTATGTTTGCCCTCTTTCAGTTTTCTGGAACTTTACCAGAAAAGTCCTCCACAGGTTATGAGAGATAATAACTACTAATTGTGAAATTGGTCTGGTTAATGCCTTAACTGCTGGAGGGGAATGAGTCTCGCTGTCTAGGATATAGGCAACTTAGCTAAACCTTCTCTCTTTCTCCATTCTAGCTCACACTCCAACATCTTTTGAACAAATTGTGCTAAGTATCAAGTTACAATTAATCTTTTCTGAGGTAAGACCCTGAGATTGCATTTCAAGAGCAAAATTGCTACTGCATCCTCTTGGCTCCTTTCCCCCTCCAAAGAAAATCCCACAAACCTTCTAAGAGGAAGAATTAGCAAAAAGTAGAATGAGAGAATAGCAAAAGCTCTTATGGCAACTTGAACTCTTCTTTATTTATCTCTTTGTGTCTAATTAATTGGCAAATAACTGCTAAAGTCATTCATTTCTCAAAACTTATTTAATTTGCCTCACAACATTTATTTGCACAGCACTACTGTTGTGTACAAAGATTACTCTTTAATGGAGTTCAGAACACTCTTTCACAGCATGCATTTCTGTTCAGTGCAAAGAATACAATACATCATATATCTGAGTCTCTAACTTGAATTAATCTTATTTGGTTTTACCCTGTTTGATTTCTCTTTATATGCTTTCTTAAAATCATGTTATTTTTTACTCATTATTTTTACTATTTTAATTAATTGTTTTCACAGCATATTTACAAGGATATTCCACAGCTCTTTTTAAAGCAGTTTGTATTACCTAACTGAAATAGATTTATTTTTACAAGAAAAATTGAGAAGAACATAGTCTTTTTAGAACTAAGGTATGTATTTAAGTAAAAAAATGAGTCAAAATCAGTAACTCCACACTGATCTCCTTAAAATTTGGGGCACTGAAGAAAATGTTGGCACTGTTTCAATATGTCTGGATGTAAGCATACTCCATGTGAAGGTCTGTTATACAGGCTATTTTGGCTGCAGCCATGCAATGCACAGCAGGAAGACACATCTGCAAGATGGTGTATATTTCTGGAGATCAAATAAAGCTGTCTGTTGGCAGGGTTGATATGGACCTCTGCTCAGGTTTGATCTTTTACAGACACAATGGGAAGAAAGCCTGTGTGAAAGCCCTTCAGGATAAGTAAGAATCACCTGCAGAAAGGGTGAAACCTCTAACCTTGGCAGAGGTAGAGGACATCAATACTGAGCGACTTGGACCTGGTGCAATCATTCTTGGGAACTCATGGATACAGCACCCAGACCAATCTGCCTCGATCAGGGTGAAATAAAAATGAAGATGGACCCACACTGACTTTAGCAGACTGTAAAGCCTCCAGCATATCCTGGCATTCATTCAGGCAGTCAAAGTCAGATGCTATGCTATCAACACTCAAACTGTCTATAAGCTATGGTAACCTGTCTGCTTACTGGGCAGGCCCATTTCAAGATAGTAGTCTCAGGCTCGTTCTATACTGCAGCCCACACAGCCACATACCATAAGCACTGACACAAACTGCAACGGTACAAAGCCCAGAACAGGCTGTAGGCTTTGCTTGAGAAGCTGCCCCAAATCTTCAGCAGTTGCTTTGACCTCCAACTGTGCTGATAACAGCACACCACCAAGGAGTCTGAAGGGAGTGTGAGTGCTGACAGTGCTCTCTGGACTAGAGAGCACTCCCTCGCTAGCCAAGGGCAATGCACCTTCTATACTGTGACTATGCCGGTCGTTTCCCTGAGGACAGTGAAAGAAGCCAGGGCAGAAGGCTGCCTGCAAAGAGCAGTCACAAGAGGGAAGAAAGATGAAGTTGCGTTTTGTATCTTATCATTGTTATTTAAGTGACCAGTTAAGCCAAAGTCTGTAAGTGATAGACAGGAATAACCTGATCTGAAAACGGGAGCCTCAATGACTCCCACATACACTGCAGATAAGCAATATCTTGCTTGGCCATAGATGCACATATTAGCACTGCTATTACTGCCAGTGTCTAAGAGGGCAGCTGCCCCCATCTGCACATCCAACAGATGCACAGATGCTACGGGTAGCTCTGCTTACTAGATAAAGCCAGCCAGCAATATCAGCAGACTCCAAACTAGCTTTATCTAACTAGCATGGATACTAGTGACATGGGGGGCATGCAGGTTTTAGGAGCTGCCCTCACAGATACAGGCAGTAACACTGTCAAATGCTCAGTTAAGGATGGATATGGCTGCTGCCAAACATTTTAAATGCAGAAAGAATGCCAAGTTATTTATCTCATTTTATTTACAGTAATAGGGGACTGTTGAACAGCGTGTAAGTGCACTACAATAAAATCAATAGAGAATATTAAAAGCAGAAATAAAGATCAGCCAACCTGGGAAAACTACTAACTTGAATTAAAGGATCTAACAGGAGGGAATACTGAACAGCTCAGGAAAACCAACCCACCAAAACAAAGGGGGACAGTTCCCAGGTTTGATAAGAGAAATCCTGAGCCTTTCACTGAAACAAGATACCCTTTAGATTGTGGTTTCTCTAAAACCTTTAGAAGAAATTTTCTCAGCAAGTACTTGAAAAAGTTTAATAGTCAAGGACCTGAAAATGCATAGTTTCTATTTGGCCTGATTTCAGGTGAACGTAATTCCAGAAGCTGATTCACCTACACTGTTACTGCAGGACTGGAAACCAGAGAGAGCATCTGACAAGTCAGCAAATCACTCTGTCCCTTCTGAAATCAACATGAGTTTTGGAATTGGTCTTAAAATAGAGGCAGAATTTCTTGCCCCATTTAGAGGGATGCTAGCTTTCTGAGTATAAACTCATGCTCTCCTCTCAGATGTAAGTAATAGATGGCTAGTACTTTAAGTCAGCATGACTGAAAGGTTTCTCTGTGGTAAAAACAGAATCATAGAATCATAGAATGTTTAGAACCAGAAGAGACCTCCAAAAGTCATCTAGTCCAGCCCCCCTGCAGTGAGCAGGGACACCCTTAACTAGATCAGGCTGCTCAGAGCCTTGGCCAACCTCACCTGGAATATCTCCAGAGATGGTGCCCCAACCACCTCCCTGGGGAGCC
>JANHGL010026353.1:21906-36929 GCA_024611195.1 Ceyx melanurus | reverse complement strand
GGTGACTTGGTCTAGGTGATCCTGCTGTGGCAGGGGGGTTGGACTAGATGATCTTCTAGGTCCCTTCCAACCCCTAAGATCTGTGAATCTGTGAATCTTTGAGGATGTTCTGCCTCCACAGGGTGGGTTAGTTCACCAGCTTTTCAGTGATTGTGTCTCCCAGGATCTGCAGGGGCTCCAGGAAAGCTGGGGAGGGACTTTTTAGGCTGTTAGGCAGTGCCAGGAGTGGAGGGAATGGATGAAAACTAGAGCTGGGTGGATTCAGAACAGACATCAGGAAGAATTTCTTCCCCGGGAGGTGGTGAGACCCAGAGAGGTGGGGGCAGCCCCATGCGTGGCAGCTTCTCAGGCCAGGCTGGATGGGGCTCTGAGCACCCTGCTCTAGTGGGAGGTGTCCCTGCCATGGAACTGCATGAGCTTCAGGTCCCTCCCAACCCTGATCATTCCCTCACTGTGTGATCCCCAGTGGCCTCTCGGGGCTGTCACGCCCACTGTGGCCACTGGCACCGGACCCCCGTGTGACAGAACAGGGGGGCTGAACTTCATTTCTCACCTCACAGAGCTCTTCCCAACCCCCTCTCCCCTACCTGCTCCTTTCGCCCCTTACCATGGAGTTGATATTGAGCGGCGACCCCGACGGCTGCGTAAAGAGTCCGGGCGTGGCGGGCAGGGGTTTCCGTTTGGGGGAGACCCCGGAGCTGCCGCTGAGGTTCCCAGCCGAGGATCTCTTCCGCCGGCCCCGCTTCTTCCCGTCCTGCGCCTGGGCCTGGCCACAGTCCAGCCGAGCGCTCGCGGGCAGAGGGCTGTGCTTGCTGGAAGGGGATTGTTTTACATGTCCTGTATTAGGAGAGATTGTAAAGATGATTCTTCTCTTGGCCTCGTTCTCAGGATCTGAAAACGCTGCATCAGACTGAAGATCCCCCTTTGTTCCTTCGGCCAACATCTTCTGAGCATCTGCATATTGCAATACCCCTACCAGGCTCTGAGAGGTGCCATTTAACCTGGGGCTTGCTGAGTGCTGCTGAGCTGGGGAGTTTTGCCCAGAGTTCCTTGACTGCATCATTAGCAAAGGATGTTGTGGAGTGGAACTCCGAGACCCTACTGAGTTAAAGAGACTCCCGGAGTCGTCCAGAGCTGCCTGATCAACACTATGGTTAAGATGGGCTGGGCTGTTTGTAAGATTTCCATTGACTGCCACGGAGCCAGAAGAGTAAGAAAAACCTGTTGAAAGGGAAAGTATACATCATTGCTCCTGCTGAGTGAGACCTACCACGGTGCCAGAGCTCTGTGATGCCCGGGACTGCTCTGGGCTCTGCCAGCAGCTGGGGACAACAGGGGACACTGCAGAGCTGTGGAGAACGTGGCTCTGGGTGCTGTTGGCTTTGCTCGGGGGGTGGTTCTCACCAAGCTTTTGCCAGATCAGGAAAATTCATGTGTTCTATGGAAATATCCTGTGCTCTGCTCAGTTTTTAACTGGAATTTTCTTTGGAGCTGTTACAGCTTTTGAAATCAGGGCTCCTCTACTCTCAACTTCCTATCGAGGGAAGAGATGAGATGGCAAATTCAGTCCCTTTCCTTCCCCAGTAAAGAAGGGACTTTGTGACCCATCCAGCACACACCTCCTTCTCACATTAAACACCAGGCTGTGGCTTGGGGGATCTTCAGAGCAACTGTGGCAGAGGAATTCCCCATGGGAAGAAGCTTGGAAAGGGAATTCTTTGTCATGGTCTATCCTAAATGGGTTTAGTGCTCTAGCAAGGCCTCATCTCTGGTCTGTCTGAACAGAAGGGGGGGAAGGGAACACAGGGTTGTTTTACCACAAGGTTGGGGTTTTTTTATCCTTCATTGGTTCTACAGAAACTTGCAGTCAAGCCCTTCTTTGTACAACAGATGCTAGAAAAACACGACCCCCTGGAGGTGGCAAACCTGAAGAGCAGATGCACCCTGGTGAGGGATCAGCTGTCAAACAGCTCCTGGAGCTGCAACCTACTTCTCCTGGTCCCCAGCATTTCCACATCCTGCACAGCTCAAGGCCAGCACCACTTCAACAGATGAATGAGTTCAGAAGCAATGTCTGCACTTAAATGCATCTCTACCAGCTCCCCTCTGACCTCCTCCCCATGCAGTCCCTTCAGGACTGCTCACGAGGCACCACTGTGACCCACACCAAGAAATTCACATTGCTATAAAAAACCCAACACCCCCCCACCCTCTAAAATCCAACTTTTAAAGCCCAATCACCAGCACAGCTACACAACCCTTGGCTGCTCTGCCACACTGTGGAGAGAGGAATTTTCTTCATCCACAATGATTTCCAAAAGCAAGGAATTATTGACACTGCAAGGTGCAGCAGTTCAGGCAAAGGCAGGGGATGAACCAAAGTTTGATGCCAGGTCACACACCTCTGCCCATCATCAGCCAGGGTTTTTTGGTCTGGTTACAAAAGACAGGTTTCTCTAGAGCTGCCTGAAGGGCTCAGGAAGGTTGGGCAGGTGCCCTGGGGGTGCTGTTGGGACCAGTTGAGGCTGTTACCTGAGGTAGCCAAAGCCAGTGGCTTGTTTCCAGCAGCATTGCTTATGCCATTATGAGAACTAGCACCAATCTGCTTTTCAAGTGTCGAGGAGTCTCTACTCTGGTGAACTGGGCTAGGTGTGCTTCTCTAGGGGGAGGGAGAGAAACAGGCATTTTAGTACAGGGAACACACTCAGAGTCAAGTAGCATCAAGAAAATTCACAAGCATTGGTAGCTCAACCAAGAAAAGTGGCTCTGCTTTCTAAATGTCCTAGATTTTTGTTTGGGGAAAAGCTCAGATCAGCTTGTTATGGGACAAAAATCAACACTGATTAATTACAGTGCACAACAGATACCAGAGGGACAAGAGGCTCATCCCCCCCAGATAGTTTAGGCTCAGGGCAGCACTGCAGGCAGAACCAACACCTCAGTCCAACCTTTCCCAGGCAGCCAGGAAGGAAACAAATGGTTGTATCATGTCCCCAAGTTGCCTGAGCACATCAAGGTCCCCCAGACAAGCCCAAACTCATTGTCTGGGGGGAGCAGCACCAAGAGGTGCTTCCTACAGCAAACAACTGGGAACTGGCAGCCTGAGCAAGCCAACGTGTTGAAGTGAGAGATGCCAAGAGGGCATAAGGCCCCTGCTCAGAGCTGGGCAGACTGGGAGGTTCTGCTACAACTAAATGGCTACAGCTGGAAGAAGAGAACAGATTTGATACTGTGAAAGAACTCCAGCTTTCCAAACAGGGATTGTAAGGCCAGAGTCTGTGGATGGCTCCTAAATTCACAGCTCTCCTGTGAAAGCAGCAAACGCTTCACAGTTCTCTGCTGTACCACTCTGGTGACAAACATCTGTGAGAAAATGGACCAGGCTTTTTAAACTCCTCTGCTGCTGAGAGTGGCATGGACTTAGCAGGACTGCAAAGAGAGGGCCCCAAAGGTTCTCTCTGGCAGAAACTGGCCCAGCAGGTGCTGCAGCCTCAAGGTGCTCCTCACCTTCACACGTATGTGACAGAGATTATATGAGCAAAGTAAGGCAGAAGAATTTCTCTCCCAGGGCCTTGCAAGAAGGACATGCTAAGGACAAGCTGCCCCTTGCAGTTCTCTGCTTTCACTGCCACAGGCTCTCAGACCCTGCACCTTTTCCACCCACAAGAGTGGGATCTCTTGAGGCAGGTGCTTTACTGCAAAGCCACCACCCCACAGACACCCACCCCAGGGGAAGAAAAACCTACTGGACGAGCCAAAAGACACAACCCAAGAGCAGCCTCCCCCACCACAGCAGGACCAGCAGCCCACTGAGGGTTCCAGGGCACAGCACCCCATTCCTGCCCAGTGTTAGTTAGGGATGGAAAGTGTTGACAATCCCTTACTCACCACCTTCTCAACACGGCTAGGTAGGACTACGCTGGCCAGAGGGATACTAACAGGGAGTTTATTGGGCTGCACTGTGCTCAGAGGAATACTGATAGGTAGGCTGGTGATAGTTTCTCCATTACTCACAGAGGTTCTCTCTCTCAAAACCTGTAGGTGCAAAAGAGACAGGAACATTCCTTACCACACCTTGTTGCTGGAAAGATTTCTGAAGCTGACAGCCAGCTCCTCATGCAGGATTTGTGTCCCTTCCCCTTTCTGCTTGTAAGGAATTACACAGTGATGAGTGCAGAGCAAAGGACCAGCTGCTACCAGCACCAGTCTGCTGGGACAGTGACTTCCAGTGCTATAGAAATAGCTGAATTCCAGCTCCTGGTGGCCCCAAGCATCAGCAGACAGGTGCCTTCAGCAGCTGGTTTCTGGTGGTGTTGCCAGCACCCTGAAATCACCCATCTGACTGAATTCCCACCTTGAGGCCCTTGGTACACAGAAGATGGAGTAGCCAGAAATATTTCCATGGTAACCTCCCATTGGAGGGCACCTGCTTGCTCTGAATCAAGCACCAATGATTCATGGCCAGATCAATGACATGGCCAATTTCTGCTTATTTTTCTTTTTTTTTTTTAACTATGAAGAAACCCAGGACAGATCCAAGTCCTGCTGCATCACTGGTTCAGAAGCAAAGCAGTAACTGGAGAGGTGAGCACGTCTTTCATGAGCACAGTATTCTCTTCCTCCAGCCAGCTCTTTTTTGTTGCACTACACCCATTTTGGGTTCTTTTCACCCATTTTGGGTTAAAATCAAGGACCTTTTGGCCAATCTCTGGCAGGTTAGTGTCTGTGCACAGCTCTTACCTTCTCTCCTGTACTTGGTAAGGCTGCTGGGGACGAGGGCCGAGTTTCCTGAGGACTCAGCTTGATGCCATTTGGAATTCCAGGGCTTGTATAGGTAAGGCCATTCTCTTTGACATGGTCAGCTCTGGAACAGAGATGTGCAATCATTAGGGCACTGAAGGGAATGGATTTCTCTTTCAGGAAAAGATTCCTGCACCAAACTCCAGGCTCTGTACCATTCGATTTACCCCATCCCTGCTGCTTTTCTTGAAACAAGTTTTTTTATTCCTCTAGGTTCTTGCCAGGGGATTTCATTATGAATTTTCAGTATTTTCTTAAAAGGTATTTTTTCCAGTCATTAGCTAACATGCACTTAAGCCTTGAAAATCAAGATGTAAAGAGTCTTAAGTGTAAAATCTCAAAAAAAAAAAAAAAAAAGTCTTTTCCACTGCCATTCAAACAACCAACACAAGGAAGAACTTTTTCTCAGTAAGGGTGACAGAGCCTGGCAGGGGCTGCCCAGGGAGGTTGTGGAGTCTCCTGCTCTGGAGACATTCCAGCCCCACCTGGATCTGTTCCTAGGTGCCCCTGCTCTGGTCAGTTGGACTAGATGATCTTCTAGCTCCCTTCCAACCCCTAATATCTGTGAATCTGTGAACCAGCACCCTCCCCTTTCCCAAGCACCACTCACCTCTGGATCTCACTAGCTGTAGCTTTTCCATTGACTCCGTGGTCCTGGTTGAGGTGTCTCCTCAGGGCTATTTTGGCCGGGGAGAACCTGGTGTAGTCGGGCAGGGCCAGACTGGTCACCTTGTCCAGCTTCTGCCTGCTGCCGTGGCTGGGGGTGCAGGGCACGATGTCCTGCTCCAGGTGGGAGGTGCCGTACTGCGGGGTGTTCTGCTTGGAGGAGGGTCTGCTGAAGGGCCCGTGGAGCTCGTAGGGAGCGGCGTGGCCGTTGATGGACAGCTCGGGGCTCATGCCATTGATGTGGGCCACGGGGAACTTGGAGCAGTCCAGCTCCAGCTCCCTGCTCAGGGGGGGTTTCCCCCGGGGCTGCAGCGGCAGCGACTCGTCGGGCGGCGTGTAGGACTTGAGCTGCAGCAGCTCCTGCTGCCTCTGGCTCTTCTCAAGCTCCACAATGCTGATCTGTGCAGGGAAGAAAGGGATAGTGGGTAAAAAGCAAGACTGTGTTCTGTCACCTGGTAGAGTGGAAGGGCTCCCTATGAGGGTGCAGGGAGGTGGGTGAAGCCTCTTCGCCTTACTCACTAGTGACAGAGCCAGGGGAAGGGGCTGAAGTGGCAGCAGGGGAGGGTTAGATTGGATATTAGGAAGAAATTGTTTATGAACAGGCTGCCCAGGGAGGTGGTTGAACCACCAACCCTGAAACAAGGTGCTTCAGGACATGCTCTAAGAGCAGGAGTGTAAGGGACTGTGTGTGGTTTTGTTTTGTTTGGGGTTTTTTTGTCTGGTTGGACTCAGTGATCTAGGAGGTCCTTTCCAACCATCATTATTCTGTCATTCTGGTGGAGTTCTGCTCAACAGGCTTCTCAGAACTGGCCCCATTTCTGGCAACAGTGCAGAATAATTGACCCAAAATGTGAGAAACAAATTTCAACTGACTCTTAGAAAGAACTTTACATATCTTAAAAGCAAACATAAAGTATCTCCAACTTATACAGAGAGTATGGAGTAAGTCAATACTGCCAGCACTGAAGGACACAGTGAAGGCATCCAGAAAAAGGCTGGATTAGCTCTAGAGCTGATCTCACAGGGAATGAAAAGTTCTGCAGACACAGGAGTTTAATCTCCTTTCTCCAGGGCAGTGACATCCTGTGGGAAGCAGCTCCCAAATCAAGACATCAGAGCACACGTGCCAACAAGCAGGACCCTTTTTTTCCCATCAGCTCATGCTTTTTAATTCTATTTAGTGGCAAACCATGATTCCTTCTCTCCCAGCATCACCAAGGAATCAGGTCACAGCATCTAATTAACAGTTATCCACACCCTTATTGTTCCACTTCAGTAAAATCCTCTACCAGAGGGAATAACCTCTGGGGAGAACAAAGAAAAAATAAATAAAATCAGCCTCTAGTTGATCCTTGTTGTGTTGGTGACTCTGGATTTGTTTCTTGCTCCCTACCTGTAATTCCAAACAGTGCTTTTGTTTCTCAGAAATCTGATTCTTCAAGGCCTGTTTCTCCTTCAGCAAGTTCTCCAGTGACAGTGTTGACCAATCCAGCTTCAGTTCTTCACAACGTGCCTTCAGCTGCAAAGTCACCAGGAAACCAGATGAAAACACAACTTTCACCACTTCCCCCCACCCAAGGTGAAAGCTCAAACCAGGCACCTTTCAACTGGATAGAAGCCCACTGAAAACTCCTCTTGGCTGAAGCCAAATGCCACTGAAATGGTGCTGTGGTCCCCACAGAATGTGGCAGGAGGTGGCCTGGGTCTTTCAGTCACCCTCCCCAGCCACTTCCCCCCTCACCTACCCAAACAGTCTGAGGTAACACCACCAAGTGAGCACTGCACCTCCCTGGCCAGTGAGACCCAGGATGAGAAGTGCACACAGGGGTGCAAAGCTGGTTATGGGACAAAGCTGAGGCCAGAGGCAGCTGTCAGCTCAGCATTGGGTTGTAAGGTCAGCAAGGTAAAGGACCAGCTGCATTCCTGTCCTCATTGGCAGGAGGATTTTTCATTCCTTAAGACATCCTGTAGCTCTGGGCTCATGACCTGTCCTTACACCACTTATACCAGCCCCCCACTCAGCCCCAGGGCTTGTACACACCAGCTGCAGGCTCTGGTTCCTGAGTTCACTGTTGTCCTTCTCCAGCTGTTTGGTCTGTTCTTTCAGCTGCTGATTGTGAGCAGAGATTTCCTTCTGAGCCTGAATCAGGTCGTTGTATGTCAGAGCTTTAACTCCCAGCTAGGAGATGAACAGTGAGAAGGGAAGAGATTGTTCAACAAGGTCTTGACACCCTCATTCCAACCTGTCACATTCAGAAGTGACACTGAGGAGATCCAAAGAACTGCTGCAGCTCATGGGAAGTCCCCCAGCATTCTCCAAGACACTGGACAAAAGGAAGGCCCCAAATAACTCACTTGGAGCTGCTGTTGCAGCAATTCAGCTTCAAAACTGGCACTCAGTTGCTTGCCAGCCAAAAGAACACTCTATTTGTGGATTTCCTTCTGTGCTGGCAACACAGGCTGTTCTGCCAGCAGGGGATGTGCCCTGCACTAAAATACCAGGGGTGTCTGTGCCTGTCACCCCCTCCCTGGGGTATGGATGGGGGGGACTGGTTCAGCAATGAAGATAAACCAACAGGGAGGGACAGGGACTCCACAGTAGTGCAGAAGAAGCCAGAGACCTGAGACTACTCCAGGCTTACTTCTCACAAATGCTGCATAGAGAGGAGTAAACAAACATCCCCTTCCACCACATCAGGGCTACCTCATCAAGTTTCTGCTGAAAAAGTCGTTTGATTTCCTCTTTCTGTGCCTGGCAGTGGGTGAATAACTGCTGTGCTGTCCCCAGTAGCTGGGCATTCTTTTCCTGCAAGAGGGAAAAGACACTTTTAGCACCAGGTCTGGTTTAGTAAGATGTTAATCTATGGTTTGTACAGCAAGTTTGAAGCCAGTCTGAGCTCAGAGGGGAGCTGCAGGAATGAATCAAGCTCTGTCTCAACATCTGTGAGTCTCTATTTGGTAGTGTGGAGAAGATAAGGAAGCTAAAGGAGCTTTAAATTTGTTGTTTTCTGCTGTGTGGTAATCAGGTCAGTCTTCAAAACTCATTTTTATCCTCCTACTGTTTTGTAAAGAAGTAGCAATCATCACATCCTACAGAGCAGAAATGGAACTGGAAAAGATTATCCATCTGAAACGTGGTTCTAAACTGGGAACAGAGCTCCATCTCCAGAGCCCCAGTTGAGAGCTGCCCTACACAATGCACATGAAGACATGCAGGAAATGAAAACACACTGGAAGAGGGGGGAGGAATGGAGGAAGAAAGTCATAAATAAGCCAAACCACTTGCAGTTCTAATGTCCAAATTCCTCCAGGGGGTCCCCTGACCCTTCCACTTGCTGAGTATTTCCTGCCTCTAACATTCCTTCAGCAGCCACTGGCTGCCTGAGTGGCAAAGGGCAAGGACAGGGTGGGCTGCAGAGCCTCAGCTACTCAGTTCCCAACCAAAAGAGGAGTGTGGCAAGGAGAAGGGGGTCTGGAGACCACACTTGTCTCCAACTCCTGCTGCTGAGCCCAAGCAGGAGCTATGCAGAAACTGAGGCAGCAGAAGTGAAGGATGAGGGCCACAAGCACCTTGATCTGCCAAGCAGAGCAGCAGAGGTGCTGGCAAGTTCCAGCTGTGCCAGAAAAACAGGTCCTGGCACCCAGCTCTTGGTGCCTCTCATGCCAACAGCCAGCTGAGTCACTGCAGTGCTGAACTGCCTGCTGGAGGGGAGAAATCACCCCTGCTTTCCACAGAGTCACTTCATCCCCAGCCTAAAGGAGCAGCTGAGGAGCTGAGAGCTCCATCTAAGGGTGACCTGGTGGGCCAGCAGCTCCCAGCAGCTCCCAGCAGCTTGTTTGTTTTTAAATCTTCTTACAGCAATATTTTGCTTGTGCTCTAAAACCCTTTGTGTCAGAGGAGCTGTTAAACAGACAGCACCTCACCCAGCAAAGCCCTGCTTCTGCCCTGCTGAAGTCTACCTTGCTGTGCTCTCTGTGTAACACTCCCTTAAAAAAACCCATCATTTTCATGCCAAATTCTTCATTTTAATGTCTTCAAGTCCAAACCAGCTGTCAGGCACCAAGGTGCAGCTGATGACTTTCCCACATCCTCAATTTCTAGTTGTGGTGCACAGCAGGGTTCTCACTCACTCACTATCCTCCTCCCTCCCCCTGTTTGCTGTGCAGGGAGTTCACTTCATGCTGACTTCCCTGACAAGAAGAAAAAATAGGCTGCCTAAGGAAAAAGATGAAAATTCAAGGTGCTCTTTGTGAAAAGAAATGGAAACAAGCACAGAAAAAATAAACCCCAAGGTCTGGCTGGACATTGGCATCAATTAATTCTCAGTAACAAAGGGGGTGGCAAAAATTAACCCCTCTCATCTGGAAAAAAAAGGGTTCCTGTTACAGAAACCCTCCCAAAAAAACACTTTATGTGACACTCACAAAGGCCACAGAGCAGGGAAAGCTTTGAGGGCTCCCAAGAGCTGGTATTGCCTGAAAATAAAGATTGTTGTTGAGCTGTATGGAGAAAGGTTCCCTCAGAGAAGCAGCAGGACACTCTCTCATCTGAGCTAATTTATAAAGCAATTAAACTGTTCATCATTGAGGTGAAGCAAGAGAAGAAGAAAAGGTGGTTTAACTGGTAAATCTCCTCCCTCTGCTGGGGAGATGGCTCCATAGCAGAGAAAACCACATTTCCCAGCTGTTGGATTCTCTTTTGACTTCCCATGCCCACGACTTGGTAAATTGACATCTGGACTTGGTAAATTGACATCTGAACACCTACTCAGAGCATCCTTAGGATGGATAAAAGTCTCTGAAATCAGTGGACAATTGAATTCTTTTCACCTGGGAGGGTTCCAGGGGGAAGAGGGGAGGTGTCTCCCAGTTTGCAGCTGGGAAATCTAAGCACACAAAGACTGACTCAAGTTTGCAACAAAATCCCCAGGCTGAGCATGACTCTGGTCCAGTGGGGGGCACATTTCAGGTACCTGGTAGCCTGGCAGTTTTGTGAAACCCACCTTTTCCTGCTCCAGTAACTGTTGCAGACTTGCTTTATACTGAGGAGTTTTCATGTATGCCATGAACTGCATGTACTGGATCTTAAAAGAGTCTGTAAAAAGAAAAGAAAATCAAGAGAGGATGCATTTCAAGTGAGAGCAAATCAAAGCTCCTCTTTACTCTGCTTTGCTCCCCTGACACCTCTCCCTGCTCTCCTATCTCTTTGTTTTTATTGGGACTGGAAATCAGAAAGAGCCATTAAAGATCAATTTCCAGCTTGCTGCAAATCCATCTTCTGCTGCCAGCTGAACTCTTGGATCCATTAGCTACTTGGAATAGGTACCCCCATGGAAGTCGTGGCAACCCATTCCAAACCACAGAGGAAGATGATGGGTTCTAATGGCTGCAGGGGGTGGAACTGAATGGCTGTTAATGTGCTGGAAGGAGAAACAACAGCAGAGATTAGAGCTGCAACAGCCCCAGCCAGCCCTGAGCTCCCAGCACAGGAAGCAGAAGACCCAAAAAACCCCTCTGGTTTTTTCCTTTACATCACCTCTTGCCCATAGAGCCCATTTTCCAGCCACACCACCTTTGTGGTCTCAAAAAAGCTCAAGACAGCAACTCATTTACTCTGCTCCAAAGTGTTTGTTTTGGTTTGGTTTGTTTTTCAGAGCAAATGGAGTGGTGTTCCCCAAGGCTGCATCATTTAATGAATAAGGGAATGGTTTCATTTAAAATAAAGTTATTTCTGACCAGCCATTTCCATTTAAAGTTAATTCTGCATTCCTGCTAAACCCAAGTTTATTTCCTTTTGTGCCAAACGAGAGCTGAAACAATGTCAAAACAAAAATAAACTACAGGCCAAGACATCAACAGAAGAGACCTCGTGGTGATGGCAACACAAGTGGGGCAGGCAGAGGAAAATGGGGAAGATTTCCCTCATCTCCTGATCAATATTCAGTTTTCTTCCCATGTGCTCAGAAACCTCAGAGGTTCCTGTGCCAGAGGCAGTGACCCCATGGCAGTGACCCCACCATGGCAGTGACCCCATGGCAGCCTTACCTAGCAGCTTCTGTAGTGCAGGTGGGGTTGGTGACACCAGTAGCTGGTTGGATGAATGCCGTTGCACTTTAGGAGGTAGTTGGTAATATGGACTATGAGGTGACTTGTAAGCATCTGAAAAGAGACCCAAAGAGAACCTTTTAGGTGCCAGGTTGCTGTTTGTGGCAGGAGCAGCAGCTGGATCCCTGGGAACTGTGGCATTTAACAGTGGGAGAGCCACTCATGGAGCTGGAGCAGCTCCCTGCAACAAGCTGCTTGGAAGGACCTCTGCAATTCAGCCTTAGAGCAGCAGCAGCAGCAGAGAAAAGTTGCCACCACAGCTTCTCCAGACAGGTCCAAGCAGCACCACCCCACGGGAGCACAGCACCATGTCCAAGGGAGCACAGCACCATCTCCAGGGGAGCTTTGCTTTGGTGGTGGCAAGAGGGGAGTGACAACACGAATCCAACCTAAACCTGGCAATAGAGGCAGAGCCACCCCCCGGGGATGCAGCCAGAGCCTCAGCTCCTTCTCCAGGCTCTGGGGAAGCTTCTTCCACTTCCAAGGAACTCACCCTGAGGAGAGGATGAAGATGCCTGGGACACAGTCTGAGCATGCAGGAGATCTAGTGCAGTTTGGTTCTTCTTGGTCTTGCGCTCTGTGTTCGCCGGGTTCATTTTCTTGGGCCGTCCCCGTTTCCTTCCTGCCATTTTCCTTCCTTTTTTACTGAGCTTTTTCTTCCGTGCTTTGGAGGGAGATGGCTTTTTCACTGAATTTGCTGCAGCCTTTTCTTCTTCAGCACCAGAATCCTAAAAGATTAATTTGTTTCAAGCCCAAAGCTCTGTAGTTATTTCCAGTTACGCAGCAAACCTTTTAAAGCACCTTTAATAACTAATCATTTGTGAGTTATAAACTGATGGATTTCCAGAAATTTCCCAGTAAATTGGCCTTGCCTGGGGTAGGAGCTGCCCCCAGCAGCCAAGGAATTGTGCTCCTTCTCTTCTGGATTTACTCAGTGCAGAAAAGCAAGCTGATTATTCACCCTGCACTGACTTTATTCTTCACAAAGTCCAAATCCACTCGACTCAGCAGCCTCTGAGCTGCACTGAAGGGGTTAATGACTCAGGGACAGCTCTGCAAGGTAAGCCAAGGTGGACAACCAACTGTTCCCTCCACCTTGCAACACCTTTCCTTTCCAGAATTACTGCTGCAATTCCCAAGTGGACCTCTGATTAAATCACTCCATCCTATTTTTGCCCACAGCAACAAGCACACCAGTTGACCTGCTCAGGACAGAACACTTTCAGTCTCCCCACAGAGCCAGGCTGCTCCTGTTTGGGCACAGAAAACACATTTGGACTATGAAAATCCAGGACACTCACCTTGCTTTCTTGAACCTTAGTTGGAGTAGTTGTGTTACTCTTGTTTTCTCTTTGTTGACGTCGTCTAGCTGCCTCTTGTTCCTCCTGCAGAGAGGATTTCTCAGGTCATCATTTGCTCATCTATTTATTTATCATATTTATTTATTTATCATTTATTTATTTATCATTTATCATGATTTATTTTTGAACACAGACACACTGTGTTTCCCAGCTCAGTCTTGGGTGTAAATGAACTCACAACACCAAAAACCAAAACAAATCCAACCCTTTTGTTGCCAGCAAGGGGAAAAAAACCCTCACTCTGCCTCTGACAACAGGGAAAGGCAATGAGTGCAGGTCATTTTGCACCTTATTCTGCCCTTCCCAAGCCCACAAGCTGCTGATTTGGGGTTGTTTTAGTTTGGGGTGTTTTTTTCAGTAGTTTTACCTATAATCCCAATTATATTATTATTATAAATCCTAAATGACTTGAAATGGCAAAGCCATTCATCAGCAGCTAAATCACTTCAGCCACATCTGCAGAGAAGACTAAAATAAAAGCAGCTTTTAAGGGTGGTTTTCTCTTTGGTAGCAAGGACAGAAATTTGCAGAGCTCCCTCTAAGCCTTTCTGGTACCTTCCAGGGGAGGTGAAATCTGCAGAAGAATCCTGATTATCAAGCAGAGCATACCAAGGGCATGGAACCTGCCTGACCATGACAAGTAGAAGTTCCACACAGCTGCCACCCAGCATTTTTTGACCTTGAAAAGTCTTTTTTTTTGTCCCCAAGTTTGACTTCAGCAGCCTGGAATAGCCCAAAGCTACCAGCATTCCACTTTCCAACACCTCCTAAGCAAAGCAGCCTGAAGAGAAAACATTCACTTGCAGTTTTAATTTCAGTGGCCTCACTTCATTGTCTTACTGGGAATACTGGTCCCATTGGTTATTTCAGACTAATACACAATCTCCAAAACCCTCTGGCATTTTAATTGCAGGTGTAATAGCCCAGACTGCAGCAAGTGCCATCACATTTCATGTCTCAAACAGCAGGTCCCTGAAGTAACATCTCAGAGCTCTCCAGCTCCACTGCCATGTGGCTGAACACTGGGACACATTCAAAGCCCCATTTCCTTCTTCAGCCTCAGTGCTTAATGGAGGGAGGGCTCCTCAGAGACCTCAGTGCAAGGGGAAAAGCCCCTCATGGCTGCCCCATTAATCCTCTACTAGAAAGCTCTTGAACACAATTGTATTAGTGCTGGCTGGCCTCTGAGGCTGCACTTCCAGCAGCTCCACACCCCTGCTCCTGGATTTTTCTGAGCATCTTCAACCAATGACTGAATTCCTCACAGTGGCTGCTCCACCCTTCTTGTGTTTTCTCCAGAAAATAACTGAAACTTACCCTGAGTTTTGGATTTTTGAGACTAGAAAAATAGTTTTCAAGCTGAAAATAGAAAGAGAAGATGGTTATTTACAAAGTCATGAGAACAAAATATCACCATTGAATGGTTGGGGTTGGAAGGGACCTTAAAGATCACCCAGTTCAGCTTAAGACTCTGAGGAAGCTCTGAACAGTCTGATGAGTTGGAGATGTCCCTGCTGAGTGCAGGGGGTGGGACTGGGTGACCTTTGGAGCTCCCTCCAACCCAATCCCTTCTAGGCTGAGCTGGGATCTGCACACTGCTAACTGGGGAAGCAGCCCCCTCCCAGTGAGCTGTGCCAAGGGACTGGGAACATGCACAGGGGAGTGGAAACAACTGGCAAGAACTGAGAGCTGGTGCTCTCTATGGTTGTGATACTCACTATGGTTGTGATACTCACTGTGGTTGTGACACTCACTGTGGTTGTTGTACTATGGTAGTGATACTATGGTTCTATCATATGCAGGTGTGATACTCACTGTGGTTTAACACTATTATGGTTCTGTCTATAGTATGCAGGTGTGACACTGTGGGTGTGACACTATGGTTGTGACACTATAGTAGTGATACTCACTGTGGTTCTGTCTATAGTATGCAGGTGTGACACTTACTAGAGTAGTGCTACTCACTAGAGTAGTGCTACTCACTATGGTTCTGTCTCTAGTATGCAGGTGTGACACTCACTAGAGCAGTGCTACTCACTGTAGTAGTGCTACTCACTATGGTTCTGTCTCTAGTATGCAGGTGTGACACTC
>JANHGL010026352.1:0-13509 GCA_024611195.1 Ceyx melanurus | reverse complement strand
TCCTCCCTCCCTTGTCACCCGCCTGCGCGGCCACCCCCGTCGCTCGCAACCGACACCGAGCGCTGGAGCGCCCCCGCCGCCGGTACCTTCCCGCTCCCGCTCTCTCCCCGTATGAGAAGGCTGGGCCGGGGGAAGGAGCAGGGCGGGGAAGCAGAGCCGGGAGGCCGGCTGGCAGCGTCGAGGCCTGGCGGCAGCGCCCGAATCCACCCTCCCGAGCGCCGCCGCCTTCCCCCCGGGTGCAGCACCGGCGGCGACTACTAACCCGCGCCCCAGGCGCGCCCCCGCAGCCCGGCCCCTGGTCCCTAGGCCACTCCCGCCCGGGGCCAGCGACCCGCCGTGCCCACCTCACCTCCGCCCGGCAGCACGGCCCCGGCCCCACGCGGGCGGGGCTGAGGGGGCACCGGGCGCAGCCCCGGCTGGCGCGGCGCGGCCACCGGCCGCGGGGAGGGGAAGATCCCCCGTGCGGGGCCCGCCCCGCCGGCACTTCCTGCGGCTCCCGGCCGGCCGGCCGGCCTCTGTGATTGTAACCCTTACGGCGCCGGCCGTCCCTGTCCTCCGCTCCTCACCGCGGCAGCCGTAGCTTTTCCCCGGGCCGGGCACGGGGCTGCGGGAGCCCCGACACGCAAAGCCCGGCCCGGCTCGGCCCGGCCCGGCCGCTGGGCTAGGCGGGGCTAGGAGGGGCCCGGCCCGGCCGCCTGTGGAGCCCCTCCCCGCGTGCGGGGATATATTTTAAATCTATGATACATCTATTTGTGTCAAAACATTTATCTTTTCAGCTAAGTTACGTGTTCCAGCATGCAGGTGCAAATGGAGACCTGTCACTATCTCAGATGAACGCGCTGTTGGGCCAGACTGTACCCTGGAGAGACTGCATCATCACCTACCCTGCCTGTGGCTCTTTGTCTCCTGAGCCTTGATGATAGTTAACACCAAAATCAGTGGTACTTTCAATCACTTCCATTAAGCACCTTTTGCTTACTCTGGCTCTAAATGTGTTTCTTGGGAGGGTGACAAAGGAGTAATTTTTAAAAAAATTACTTTCATTCATGTAGTTTGTAAAGCAAATTATACCCTGGTCTTAGGACATACGGGGTAAGCGTGGGGTGTTGGTGCATCCCTGATGAAAAGCCAAGGGGATTCTAAAGGTTTTAGATCCCCAGATCCCACTGAGATTTATCTGGGACATGGGATGATTTCTAGAAACCTCTGTCTGACTTAAGTTTTCAACACAGGGGAAATCTTACCTATGTTTTCAGAACCCTCTGGCTTCTCAGGTGGAACATTTCAAACTATGCCATGGCTTCAGTGGCATTTTTTTCTGCCAGACCTGTAAGAGCAATGTCTGCCTGCATTTGAATGACACACAGTGTCCTAGATTGCCCAGGTGGTGGCAAATTTGGAGGATATTAAATCAGTCTCCAACGTGTGATGGAACGGAATTATTTCCTGCATGGGCTAAAGATGCCCTCTTCTGAAATGGTTATACTCTTGCACTTCTTGCCCATTTAAATGGCCTCCATTTAAAACAGAAAATCTGTGCTTTTGAGTGTAATTAGTCCTTAACACAAGTGTTATCGGCTGTTGTATTTCTTGAGAAATTTCTGCTAAATTGAAGTTTAATGACTGGATTTGTTAGGGAAGGGCTATTTATAAATTTGTCTACTTATTCAAGCTAATGAAGCGCTATTGATTTACCAGAAGTGCATGAGAAATTAAATTAAATCCTGTGTCTGTTGTACCACACCAAAAACCCACAGACTGTGTGTCTCAGAGGTTCTGGTGGGTTAGGACTTGCTCCTAGAAGGAAGTATGCGTCCATTGGTGCTGGGGACGTTACTTGAGGCTTTTAAATGAGAGCTCCCACCATGTAGCTGCACAATCTCCCAGCCTCACTCCTTGAGGCAGAACTTAGATCTTTCTGAGTTTCTTTCTGAGTTTTTCACCTTCTTTCTGCTACTAAAATTTATGTAAGCCTTCAAAGGTTCTTAAATCTTTTCTTTAATGTTTCACAGATTTTAGGGAGATACCAGCCAAGGGTCTTGGGGGAGGGCGGGGCAGAAAGGATGACTGTGACAGTCTGACTTCTAGTTTAAGACATGCCAAGGAACTTCTTGTATTACTTCTTTCTTCAAAACCAGAAGCTAACCTTTCTTCAAAGCCAGAAGCTGCAGTAATTGCCTGAGGGACAAATATATTTGAATATTTGAGTTGAATGTTTTGAGTATCTTCTGTGGGTTCTGCTAGCTATTTCATAGCATTGTCACTGGAGCTTATGTTCTACTGATACCGTTGCTCTTGAAGTCTTTTCCTGTTTCCCAGATTATAGATTCTCATATCCTGTAAGAATAGTTTACAATTAACAAAAAACGAATCCTTTGCATTTGAGAGATCTTCACTTCACTACCCTTCCTTGAAAAACAAGAAAATCTTCAAGACCAGGGAGCCTGCCAAACTCCAAAGTGCATCTCCGATATACTACCAAAACCAAAATGCATGAAGTAAAAATAAACATGCTGAATCATGCTTTAATGCTATTTGCAAACTCCTTAGATGCT
This sequence comes from Ceyx melanurus, assembly GCA_024611195.1. Taxonomy (NCBI): domain Eukaryota; kingdom Metazoa; phylum Chordata; class Aves; order Coraciiformes; family Alcedinidae; genus Ceyx; species Ceyx melanurus. The sequence continues at coordinate 10,954 of JANHGL010026352.1, read as the reverse complement.
TTTCCAATTATTCAAACATTACACTTTTCTAAGTGTCTTTAGGTAGCATTCTTGGCATCCTTATTATTCAAATGGCACACTGTGTATAGCCCTGTTTTGTGTGATTTCTTGGGAATGTGATGAGCCTTTTTTGCCCTGGATTATTTTAGAAAGATGAAATTTGGGCTGCATTCAGTTACAAAAGGGTGAAAACATGCAACAAATTATACTAGAGTTTATTATATATGGAAGTGCCTGTTTGAGGGATTGCATTAATGCTACTCTAGATGGCAAATTGTTCGTGGGAGGAAGCACCATTTCATTTTGTGTTTGGACAGTACCACAGTACAGTCATGTCTCGGTCCAGTTTGAGGTCACTAGGACCAGGAAGCTATTGTAATATAAATACAATAGTAGATCTTCACCTGCTGGGTTTTGTTTTTGGTTTGTTTGTTTTGTTTTGGTTTTTTGTTTTTGTTTTTGTTTTTTTTTTGTACATTACAACTAAAATTAGACAACCACTGAATTTCAAGAGAGGAACATAGCTTCTGCTTCATCTTTTAAGGAAAGAAAGGACTGTACATAATACTGGAGCTGTTAAATTTGTTATCCTTTAATGGCCTGACAGATGTCACTGAGATCCTGTGCACCTGCACTTTCCAAATAGCTCTGCACTGCTGAGATGGAAAAGCAACCAGTTAGGCTTTTCACTGGGTGACAGTGAATTGCAATGGTTTTGTCTGGGTTCTCCAGTTAAGTTCTGTGTAAGCAAAGAGCAAATACATGGGTCTTTCTTTGTGGTTATTTTAAGCTTTATGTGAGTAGAAATGTAACAGTTTGTAGGTTATAGCGGGAGAGTGTGATTGGTGGTTGTACTTGGAGGATTATTATGGCCATAATTATTTGCGGGTCACTCTAGGGTCAGTCCTCTGACAGGTCAGTCGTGATCTCTGCTTGCACACTGGCTGCTTTATGTCTTCCTTAGTAGGTGTTCATCTTTCGGAAAGAAAGAAGAGGGAACTGAAAAGGAAGAAAAGTCTCCTCTGGGGCAAAGAAGCATTGTCAGCAAGATACAGTCTTCCTCTGAACCTCTGTCTTGAGAATAAGGTGAAATGACACCTCCTGGAAGAATTCTCTACTTTTTCACTGAGAATGAGGGGAGTGGGAGACGTGGTAGGAAGGGAGTAGCATTTAACTCCTGTGGCCTTTGCAAGCAAATTATTTTACGTTGGTTTTTTTGGGGGGTTTTGCAATTCTGTTTGACTCTCGGGTATAATTACAAAGAGAGTTTTCACAGCAAGTATAATTTTTTCTAATAACTGTTTAAAAGTGTGTCAGCTTGACAGTCTTTAACTGTCTATTGGAGAGAAACAGTCATTGAATGCAAACAGATTATTCTGTTATAACATACACGTGGAGCGTATTTTGTTTTCACATTCAAATGGAAAGATGCAGCCCACCTTGTTCACTGAACTCGATATGCATGTGCATGGTATGGAAATGAAGGTCAGTGAAAAAGAACTGAGGGCATCCCTGGTTAAAAAGGGGAAGCAAACTATGGGGCAGTTTAAGTTGTGGAAAAGACCAGCTCGTGGTGAAAAAAAAACTGGGTGAAGCTCATTACCCAGAGGAGCCAGGATGGTTAGTTCCTGAAGCTACATGTGAGAGTGTCACCACCAGGTCCATCCGTCCTGGGATCAGGGCCGCAACAGCTGCTGGGTGTGCTCTGTCGCGACAGGGCACGTCTTCCTCTGCGCCTGCCTTCCTTTCTCACCTTGCCAGGCTGCACCCCACCAGGCACTAAATCCCGTGGCGAAAACTGGGGCAGGGCTGTCGATCCTCCGAGGGGAAGCGAAACCTCGCTCGCGGTCTGTGTCGAGCAGGAGACGTGTGGAAGAGCCGCCTTCTCACAGGCACCCCGCGGCCAGGGCTGGAGGAAGCCAACGAGTGACGGTGGACAGAGCGCATGGTAACGGCACCGCACAGTCACAGGCGCGCACTCGACCCCCACCTTGGGACAGGGACGGAAAAGTCCCCGCTGTATTTTGAGAGGGTGTCGATGCCAAACGGCTAACCCGAGGAGGCAGCGGCTGTTGCGCCCGGCCCGTGGGGATGGCGGCTCGCAGGGCGCAGGCTGCGGGGTCGGGAGCCCAGGCCGGGCGATGAGCGCCGAGGAAAGCGGCCCGAGGCTGGCGGGAAGCAGGCCCGGCGGCTCGCGCCTCGGGACCGGTCCTGCCGCCCCATGACTGCCCCCCGGCCTTCCCCCTCTGCCTTTCGGCCCCATGCTGGGCGGGAGGGCAGACAGAGCCCGCACCAAGCTCGGGGCGGAGCAAAGGCCGAGGCCCTTGGCGGAGCATCCACCTTGGCAGCCGACCGGATGGTAGGTGTGGGCTCGAGGTGGTTGCCGGGGGCAGGGAGCCGGGCGCACATGGGGGGTGGGCTAGGCTGGTGCGCAGAGGCTTTTGGAGAGGGGTGGAGCGGCGCTGGAGGCAAGGCGACAAGGGGGAAGCTGTTTGCTGGCGGGGTGTATTAAATAAGGGTAAGAAGCACGAGGTGTTGGCTGTGAGAATAAGGTTTTGCACTCCATGTCTCCTCTCCTAGATGGAGCCAGTTACAGAGTCCTTCTCTCTTCTTGAGGAGTATAGGAAGAGAGATACTGCAGGATATACAGGTGAGAAGCAAACTCTGCTAGGTCAATCCGCAAGTGAAGCTGGAGGCTCTGCCACGTGGTGCTGGGGCCCTTGAGTTCCTTTTTATCTGGCCGCTTTGGCCTGGGTTGCTAAGAGGGCATAGCCATGGATTTGTTTTGTTTTGTTTTGTTTTTTGTTTATTTTATTGCTGGTATTATTTTATTTAATTTATTATTGCTGGTTTTATTTTATTGCTGTCACTCGTGGCCATATAAATAGTCATCTTGTCTCATCAAGTGCACGTTGCTGAACGTTTTTGTTTTCCTTGGTGTCACAGAGGTAGGACTGAAATTGTGCTGCAGAGTTTTATCTTGAATGTAGAAAAGCTGTTATTTGCTTGGGATAATCAAGCTAGATGCATTAAATTGAAGTATATGTGGTTTGAGTAACTGAACATTTTAATCCTAGATCAGAGGTGCTAATGCCTAAATCTTCTATTTAAATTAATAGTAAACACTTTAAGATGCTTGCAAAAATCAAGCTTGGATAAGTGTGTCAGGTGATGCTTATACTATTAATGCTGAACTTAGCAGAGTAATATATCAGAAGCTTACTATGGATGTATGATCATATGTACTCATTTGTGAAATACCTGGATTGAATTTTATTGGCAAGCAAGGGCTGTGTTTGAGTATTTCCTGTGAGTTTCCTTGGAACGCAATTTATTTAGCTTATCCCTACAAGAAAAGTAGGAGTCATGCTAGATCTAGATATGAAAGAGGTAATAATGGGTAACTGGCAATTAGGTTGTTTTCATCAATAAATATTTATCTGACTTCTGATGCATGAATATACAGTATCCCAATAATAATTAGAGCTTTTCTTAGGGAAGAAAACCTTATGTGACAACCTGTAAAAAAAGTAATTTAATTTTTTTCAGTAAATATTAGCTAACACAAGTGATAAACAATCACCCTGTTGATTTTACCTACTAAAGGTTAAGGGGACTTTTTTTTTTTTTTTTTTTTTATGTTGAACCATCCCCACCAAATACACAGCTTTAAAACAGAGTTTTAATACTAATTTAGCAGGCTGTAAGGTTTTTGAGAAAAGTCTGCAGGAAAAAAAAAGAGAAAAGGTAGGTTACAGTAGGTATTTGGGATGTGTAAGATGTTCTTTTCCCTTCCTTCATTTTGATAGTCTTCTTTGGACATTCCCTAAGGGGCAGAAGAAAAAGGAAATGGGGAGGGGAAGGAAGAAAGAGTTAGCTTCTTATGTCTCTCTTCTCCCCTATTCCACTTCTTGCTGTCCCATCTCAGTCTTCATCACTTCCCTTCCCCACTGGAAAAGGGGCATCTGCTGCAAGTTGATGCTAGGCCTGAGAAATGAAGTTATTTTACAAGGAGCAGCCTATCTGTTTTAGGGAGGTGTTGTGAGATTGTTCTCTTCCTCCATCAGGGGACTTCATTTTCAGTGACAACAAGGAGGAGAGAGACATCTTCAACAACCTTAAGCGAGATGCACTGCCTCAGCTGCCTGAAACCCACAGCCCAGACAGAGGAGCAGACTGTAATCAACCTCCTCACCAAAACAAAAGCTCCAAGAAACTCACCCTTGTTGCTGATGGCCAGAAACCACTTGCAGAAGAGAAACCCTACCAGTGTGCGGAGTGTGGGAAGGGCTTTAAGGTGCACACCAGGCTCCTGAACCACCTGCAAACCCACACGAGAGAAAAAACGTTTGAGTGTGTAGAATGCGGGAGGAGCTTTAACAGGAAGGCCAACCTGGTGGTGCACCAGAGGGTGCACACAGGGGAGAGGCCTTACAAGTGCAAGGAATGTGAGAAAACCTTTAGCCGTACCTCAAACCTTATTGCTCACCACAAAACCCATGCGAAAAAGGCTTCTTTTTCTTGCACCACATGCAGGAGAAGTTTCAGTGGAAGTGCAGCTCTCTTTGAGCATCAGAGAGTCCATATGGATGAGAAGCCCTTTAGGTGCACCGAGTGTGGAACCAGCTTCCGCCTGTGCTCAAACCTCATGAAACATCAACTCTTTCATTTGAAAGGGAAACCCAGGGAACACTTGGCAGGTAACTGAAGCAAAAGCTGTTGAGTTTTATTTCAGACTGTACAGACTCACAGGGCTTGTGCCAGGTACTGTGGTCTCTGCTTGTTCCTAAGCACTTCCCCTCTTTGCTGTGCATGTGAGGGGCTTTGTTGGCTTCCCTTCCTATGCAGTACACTCACCTCTGTCACTTGAGAAGTGTCCGTGATGCCCAAGGTGAAACTGACACTTTGCCAGGCAGGCTGCCTGTGATCTTGGGGACTCTGAAAGCTCCTGGATCACACCAGTTCCTGCTTCATGGTGTTGCCTGATGTCTAGCCCTAGATCTTCAGAAGTGCTTAACTGACAGAATGCAAGTCTTAGCGAAGTGGAAGGGATTCAGATGGTGAATCAGGGCATTGGTAGTTTCTAGCATCTAGTGTTTGTTGTGTGTGGATGAGCAATGAGGAGCTTTTTGTTGTCTGCAGTGGGAGGTGTCTGCTGGCCATCCCTCTGCAGTGCTCTTTTGCATAAGCTGCCAGACAAGCCGATGATGTGAAGTACGGAGGTTTCTGGATTTTTCAGTTATTCCCTGTTCTTGTAATAACCAGAAAGTGGGATCAAACTTGTCATTGTAGGACTTTTTTGTTCAGTGAGGGCTTTTTTTCTTTGCTTGCTTATTGTTGTTTTTTCCTGTTGTGCATTTATGTGGTCAGTCCCTTTATACTTGGTCAAAAATGTTTTGATTTTTAATCTTGGGTCTTGCTTCACCACCCATAGGATTATTCTGGGTGCTGGAATCTTGGCCACCAGAATATGTAACAGCAGTGTCTGCAATTAAGACATGAGGCCGTATGAGAAAAGTGTTTCACATGTGAGGTTTTTCTGGTTTGTTTGGTTTGGTTTTTTTTTTGTTTCATTTGTTTTATTTTGTTTTGCCTTCTGAGAAAAAAATTTCAGAACAGGAGAGCTTCTTATTAACGGAAATAATAATGAAGTTGTAACGAATAATAATAAAGTTACTACAAAATGGAAAACTAAATACCTAAGGCAAAGTTTGAGACCACTTGGTCCTTAGATACAGACAGGTGGCCTAGTAACTCTGCTAATGAGCCCTAAAACAGGACTTTGCACTCCTCATGTTTTTAATAGTTTTTTTTTAGATATGAGAGTTTAATAAGAAAAAAGCATTCTAATTTTTACCCTGGCAGTTGGTAAATAATTAATATCAGATCAGTCTAGTACGATAAGCTCCAGCTTTGCCTACTCCTCTGTGCCTTCTGCAGCCCCCCCAACCACAAAACTGTGTGGGAATCAAGAGGAAGATCTGTTCATTGTGATCAACCCCAAGTCTGTCAACATTTTAGGGTGCTGCATCTGCCTAGTCTTTGTTCTCGTTTGGCTTAGCTTGGGACAACATGCGATTTAAGCGAAATGTTAAGTTTAAAATATGAGTGAGAGGAAGGGTTGTTACTGACTTGCATTTTCCTTGTGTGAAAGCATATTTAAAATGCTGACTTGGCAATTGGGGATAAAGCAGGCGCTTGACTTAACCCTGTCTTCCGTTTAGCTGCTAACCATTCCGAATTAACAACTTTGCGTTATATAGATAACGAAAAATCTGGTGCAGAGAAACGTGAGATGGATCACTTGAATCTTCTTCATGAAGAGTGTAAGTATAAAAAGATTTCCAAATTGCAGTGTGAAGTATTTTTACATAGCAAGCATTAACAATCTCTTCTTTTTTGTATAGTGAAGAAAATGAGGGAAAATATGGATATGCTTCTTTTGAATCAGCAAAGTCAGCTGCAGGTCCTGCAAGAAATACAGAAACAACTGAGTATACTCCTCCCAGGCAATGATCTCATTAATTCAAATGTCTATAGTTTAGGACTTCTGCTAGAACGCCAGGCAGCTGCAGCAGCATCTCTTTCTTTTCCCCTTCTTAATCCCAGCAGTCTCGTCTGTGAAAATGCCAATCACTTTTCCCAGTCATCTGCTCCTGGAGTTCTGCTTACTCCTCAGGTCCCAGTCTCTCAATATCCTGCAATTTCTACAACTTGACCAGCTTTGTGCTGTGCATGTGCCCAGCGTAAACAACCGTGACTACTCTTTTCTCACTCAAACATGTGATCTCTCTGTTGTAATGTTGACATTGTAGAACCTGTGAAGTTGCTGAGCACACACTTGGGCTGGAAGGATACATGCCTCAGATGCATCAGCTGACAGAAGCTGATGGAAGCTACTTCCCATTTATTTGTTGTGGTATGCAGACATTTTGGTCAGTAGTGTATTATGTCGAGGCAGCTCGAGAAATCTTTTTCGCCAGTGTGTAGTAAAGTGCGTAAAAGTTAGGTATATTTTTCTACTCAGTATGTCTTTAATGTGCACTTGAAGTTGGATAGACCTCTCCTAATGAGATGAAGCAATGATAAAATTGTTTTAAGGAACTCCTGCTAAGTCTGATTTGTATAGAGGTAAGCAACATGCCTATGTAAAGGTGTTTGACTTGACTACATTTCCATTCCCAGCACCTATTTGCAAAAGCTTTATTTTGTTCAGGAAAGCTTTAGATTTAGGTGACCTTAGTTGAGTCTTAGGCCACACTGTCAGAACTATAAAAACATTTCTTGTTTTGTTTTTAATACAAACAGCTTCTCCCTCCCCTTCTCCCAGGCTAGAAGTCTAAACAAACCCAAACAAAAACATACAGCAACCTGCAAAGTACCACTGTTCAGATCTGCTTTGTTTACTGGGGGTTATGAGGAAAAGCCCAATTGGTTTCTAGGACAAGTGCTTTTGTTTAAAGGTAAACTCACCTAAGTCTGTGTTTAGATACTCTGTCATATCCTACTTGGATTATTCCCTGTTGTTGACTGTTATGTATTATTAGTTCATTGGGGGGGTACTGAGGTAAATAACCGTTTGGGAAGGAACACTGAGCAGCTCAGGAGCACCAATGTTGTGAGGTCTGCAGGGCAGGAAATTCAACAACAACAAAAAAGGAATTTTTTTTCTGTTCCTCTAAGGTTCTAACATGGGACCTTTTGAGGCTAGTAGGTGCAGAGTTTTACCAGTGACACAGGCTAGTAGCAGTGTCAGAGCCTTTTGAGATTCAAAAGACAAAGCCTTGAAAAGTTGCTGGGATAAAGAAACTTTTGGGCTTGCAGCCATGTGAAACAGTCTATTGAACTGATGTTAGTTGGTATTTAAAACATATTTTTGTAATTTGATGTCTTAGTAAAAGGATGCACTATGAATATTTAAAATCAGATTTAGATTTTAGTGAATGAGATACACCAAGTAAGCCATCTACCTCAGAAAGCCATCCTGTTGGTGACAGTGCAATCATGTCAGATTCTGGCACAAAACTAAAACTCTATGGGCTCAGGAATGACTGTAGACTGTGGAAAGACTGCGGATCAGTGTGTGATTTCCATATATGTAGGATTTTGGATTAGTCTTCACTCAATGGGCTGTTCATTTAAGCAAATATGGAGGCCTGAAATGACATTCCTTCAGTGTGAACTTGTAGTTTTGTTTCCTTCAGTCTGCACATCGAAGTCCCGTGACTGTCACTCTAAGAGCTCCAGTAAGAGTTGTGAGAATGTTGAGGAAATGCTGCTACTTCTCTCATTTCTTGATGTTGAATTTCATTTTGCTTGGAAGCAAAAATCCCCTCTGCAGTGGTTCAAGTTTGTGCGCTAGTGTTTTGGTTTTTTATATGTTCTATATTAAAAAGTTGCATTTTTGTTACAAAGAAATCTGTGTGTATGTGTGTGTGTGTGTGTATGTATGGAGGGGTGTGTGTGTATGTGTGTGTGTGTGTATGGAGGGGTGTGTGTGTGTGTGTGTATGTATGTATGGAGGGGTGTGTGTGTATGTGTGTGTGTGTATGTATGGAGGGGTGTGTGTGTGTGTATGAGTGGGTGGGTGTGTCTAACCGTTTTCCCCACTCGATCTGCCGCCCCCAGGTGGCCAAGGTGCGGTACTGCAGCCCGGCGCCACGTTCCGGCTTTTTGCCTTAGGAAACCCATCGCTGTTCGTGGTGCTGAAAGCGCGGCAGCTGGCTGAGCGCCTGCGCCGCTTCCATCATGTTTTTTTTTTTCCCAGCTCAGCGAATTTCTTGTCCGTTTTTTTGCACCCAGGTATTTATTCCTCCGTATTTTCCACGAAATCGGGACGCGACGTGTACGGCGAGGTAGCCCCCGCAGCTTAGTCCGCGGTATAGGGGTGGGTTTGGAGTGCGAAATTAAAGTCCCCAAACGGTTGAATCATAGAATCATAGATATTAGGGGTTGGAAGTGACCTAGAAGATCATCTAGTCCAACCCCTCTACCAGAGCAGGATCACCTAGACCAAGTCACCCAGACCAAGTCACCTAGACCAAGCCTCCATCTGAGGCAGCACCCTGGGGCGCAGGCAAGAGAAAGTCCCCAGACAGGTGACTGCGCATGCGCAGGTTTTGGACTCGGCACACGGGCTGTTCGCGCTCGTGCAGCAACGCCCCAAAAGGCGGTGACCTCTGGGCCCTGCCCCCGTGTGACGCGCGGTCATAAAGAGCCTTTGGCACATGTGTGACAAGGAGGCGGGTGTGTTGGAGACAGGAGATGACCGGAGACCCCATAGAGACGGCCACTCTGGCCACCATTTTTCCAGCTTGTCTGGCGTCTGGGAACCATAGAGAGGGCTGGAGGAGTGATGACCATCGATGTGGCACCAGAGAGACGCCGCAGACGTGATGACATCAGTGCCTTTCATTACACGCTCACCCCGTGTTCGGCGCACATACGTAATGAGGCTTTCTCGCATACGTAATGATCTCCCGCATAGATAATGATGCTTTCACGCATGCGCAGAGCAAGGGCGCTCTCAGTTGTTCTCACGCTCTCTGCCGCCGCCCGGTGGCCACAGCCTGGTACTGAAGCGCCGCACGCCGGGGCCCCCAGACCCCCTAGACCCAATTAACCGTCCCCAGCCCTAAATAACCTCCCTGGAGACCACCCCAAGCGCCAAATCATCCCCCCAGACTCCAATAGCCCCCCTGGGCGATGCCCCCATACACAAATAACATCCCCAGACCCAAATAACCCCCCCTAGCTAACCCCCAGATGCACAGAACAACCTGAGACCCAATAACACCCCCCCAATCAAGTAACTCACCCTGGAGACGTTCCCAAATGCAATCAAGAGCAGCAGGGTGCCCAGACACCACTTCTATATTTTAATTTATGTATGTTTAAATATAATTTCATAGATCGAGGAATTTTCCAGGAATTTGGGAGGTGACAGGGACAACGAGGTCGCCCCCGCAGCTCAGTCCGCGGTATCGGGGTGGATTTGGGGCGGGTCCGCCAGTCTCCTTCCGCGACAGTCTCCTCCTGCGGGTGGGTAAATGAGTTCCCCGCCGTGGCTACTGCACATGTGCAGAAGAGCCCCCCGATTGGTCGGCCCTGTGTGCGCGCTGCATACCTAATGAAGCTGTCCTGCATACGTAATGAGGCTTTCGCGCATGCGCAATACGGCACCAGGGGTGCGTTGTTGTTCTCACGCTATCTGCCGCCACCCGATAGCCTCAGCGCGGTACTGCAGCACCGTGCCCCCGGGACCACTAGACCCAATTAAGGGTCCTCCGCCCTAAATAACCTCCCCGGGGACCGCCCCAAGTGCCAAATCAGCCCCCCCAGACTCCAATAGACCCCCTGGGTGACGCCCCCATACCCAAAAAACACTCTCCAGGCGCACATAACCGCCCTAGACCCCAAGAAGCCCTGCCACACTCAAATAACTCCCCCTGGAGACGCCCCCAAACGTAGTCAAGAGCCGCAGTGGCCCCAGACACTGCTTATATATTTTTTATTTTTATATGTTAATAGATCAAGGAGTTTTCCAGTAATTCGGGACGGGACAGGGCCGGCGAGGTCTCCCCCGCAGCTCAGTCCGCGGTCTCGGGGTGGATTTGGGGTGCGAATTCATGCGCCCCCGAGGCAACGGTATATTTAAATCGGTATCCTCCGATTGGTCGGCCCCGTGAGCGCGATGCATACATAATGAGGCTCTTGCGCATGCGCCGAAAGTGGTGGTGGTGGGGGGAGTCGGAGGACCGGAACACACCATCGAGATGGCCACTCTGGCCGCCGTGTTTCCGGCTTGTCTGGCTTCCGGGAACCATAAGGTCTGGAGGACTGAGGACCATCGATGTGGCACCAGAGGAGCCCCGGCTGGAGTCCCTGTGCACCAGCCTGAACCAGAGAGAGGCCGCGACGGGATGAGGTAGGTGACGTGGGTTCCGTGCAGCCC
>JANHGL010026351.1:57426-106568 GCA_024611195.1 Ceyx melanurus | reverse complement strand
AAATCTTCTTGAAGTTTGTGATGGAGTTACTGTAACAGAAATGCAAAGAATTAGTCTGAGAGAATCTTATGACCAAAGACCTCAAAGAATGGAAACTCACAAGACAAAATCTTCAAGTGTCATTTTAACAAGAGGTCTAAGAGTCTGGCATTCTTTTTCCTTGCCTCAAACTCCTTATGCACTAGGAACAGAGATGAGCTCTAAGACAAAAATATGTATGAAACAAACGAGAGAACTTCTCATTTGGTACTTTAGGTGTGTTTAAAGAAAAATCACTGGGTGTAAACCAACTGAATATTTTTGTAGTGCATTCCTTATAAAACTGTGCTCAGTTACAGTGTTCTGTCCCAAGGAGCAATCAAGAACACACACACAACTTCAATTATTTTTGACTTGGTTTATAACTGACTGTATTGTCCTCAGCAGAGGCTGGAGCTTCAGTTGTAAACTGACACTATTTTTATAAACTGCCATGGGTTGACAGAAAACCCTGTACCTGTTCAAGAGCTGTCTCACTGACTGCCTTCATGTGAAGTCTTCAGTAATAAGTGGAATGAATGGTATGTAAACAGCACAACGAATGTACAATGTCACCTTTTAACAGTACCTGTTTTAGCTCAGTTTGCCTTACTTAGGCATGGAATTAGCAATATTCACTGAAGGTTAGAAATGTGTCATTCTACACTTCCCAGAGGGGCTCTTGATTTCAGAAAAGAGAATCAAACCAGCAGTTAAATCCCAGCAAATTTCAAGGAAGAAAAAGCTTCACACACCACATTTCTGCAACATCCTTGAGTACTTCAACTTTACTATCATTTTCACTAATACAAATTTGGCATAAAAGCCCCATTGCATGGGATTTTATGTCCATCCATGTCCATTTTACTTTCTCTTCAAGGAGGGATAAATATACCTGAAGAGTCTGTCTACCCCAGCTCATTACAAATGGCATGAAATCATGGAAGATGAAGCTGAAAGGAGATCCCTCCAGGAGCCTCAGAGATAAGCATTTAAATTTCCTGAGTCTGTGTTGGTTTTCAAGTCATTTTTTCTAGTGCTTCAGGTAAGATTTTTCTTTGGCCTTCCAAGACCTAGATTTCATCCATTACACCTTTTTTTTTCTCTTTCTCAGCTTTCACTAGAAGTTTTTAAAGTAGACTTTATATAACTTGTGCTGAAGACCAGTTTCCTCTTCTAGTTTGAATATAACTCTTAATGTGTTTTAAGTCTTCCTTTTGAAATATGAAGAGATCTATGTATACACATTGAAACAATAGGCTTCAGTAGGAAATTACCACCCTAATCGCCACATGTACACATACTGTAACATTTTGGGGACAAAATGACATTTTCAGCTTAGTTGAGGCCTCTGTAAGTACTATGCACAGTATGGGACAAATCAATGTCCATTTTGACTAAATAACTGAAAGTTTTACCTGGGATTTCTGGTAATTTATCTCCAATACGGTTGCGCTTTTAAATTTGCTGCTTAGCAGTGGGGAGCGGGAGCCAGGTTGTTCATGACCAGATTCGGGTTCAGTGTCAGCAGGATTTAATTTCCAATGCAATAGCGTTGAAACCTTGTGAAATGTCTCTGAAATCTTGTAAATACTCCCATGTTTTGTGAGGTATTTGCCACTCTGGGCCAACATCCCGCAAGAGGGGGGTTTCGTGTCCTTCTGCTTGTCTGAGCCCTTCGCTTAACGTCTCCCCCGAAGGAAAAAAAAAAAAAAAAAGCGAACCAGGTTCCAAGTTCCCTATAACTGACGTTTTGAGCCCGAGTGTCCACCAGCAGGGAACGCAGTTCTGGGGTTGTCCCCTTCGGGCTTCGCTCCAGAGGCCGAAAGAGCCAAATCCACCAAGGCGGGCATAGACGCCCAGGAGGAAACCCGCGCTCTCTGACGGTGGAATTCACACACACCTCGAGCTGCCACTGCCGCTCAGCCCCGCAGGTATGTTCCCACAGCCGGTAGGTTTTAAGAACCACTGATACCGCTGCCCTGGTCCCGTCCATCCGTGGTCCGGGGCTCTGACGGGGCTCTCAGAGCGGCGGCGGCGCTAGGACCCGGCGGGCGGCGGGCGCGGACGGCGGCGCATGCGTGGCGGGGTCGGTGCAGCTGGCGGCCGCCGCCGGGCTCGGCGGAGCGCAGCGGGTGGGGGCAGAAGGGGCTTGGGGCAGCGGCTGGGACTGTCCCCTCAGCGCCCCACGGGAGGCAGCGCCCGCGCCGCCGGGCATGGGCTCTGCGGTTTCGCGTTGTGCTTCCTCGCCCCGTCCCGATGAGTCCTCGCCGGATCAAGTGAGTGAGGGGGGCGCCCGGGCGGTTAAGTAGCCGCTGTTGCCCCCGCCGCCCTCCCCGGGGCAGGGCGTCCCCCGCGGGCCGGGAAGGATCCTGAGTCCCCGGACCGCACCTCCGCTCCCCTGAGTCCCGCTCAGCTCCCGAGGCAAACCGCAGCTTCTCCCCTTTCCACGGTTTTATTATTTTTATTAAAACCCCTCGCCCATCAGTATTACTGGGAGCGGCGGGCGGGGCGGGAAAAGAAGGGCGGCTGCCGGGGGTGGGCGGCCGGTGGGTGGTGCGGGGGTCCCCCCGCGGGGCTCGGCCGTTCTCGCCGGGGCACGGGCGGTCCGGGGCCGCCCCGCGGCTAGGCTCTGCCGTCTCCACCTGCACGCCGGTTCCTTGGCAAGGGGGACTCGCCCGGCCCCTCTCCGCCTCTTCCCCTGCAGGGCGCTGGCGGCCCGGCCTCGGGAGGGAGGATGTGGTGAGAGGATGGGGCTGTCTCCCGCGGGGGCTCGCCATGGCCAGGGAGGACTCGGTGAAGTGCCTGCGCTGCCTGCTCTACGCTCTCAACCTCCTTTTCTGGGTGAGTGGAGCCACGCGGAGCGGGCTGGGCTGGGCTCCCGCCGCCGCCCGAGCAGGTGGCGACCCCGTGGCGCGGGTGGCGAGGAGCAGCCGCCGGCACGGCTGCCACTGAGCGCCGGGCTGCCAGCTGGGGGCGAAGGGGTAGATGTTGCCCACTTTGGTGCCCCTGGTGTACACCCCATGCCAGGCAGTTCCCATAAAGCTATATTGATCACTGAAAAAAGTAAAGGAGAAAAAGTATTTGGAAACTTGTTGGAAGTAAAATCAGAGTCGGTATTAACTTAGCATTACAAATACATGTGTCAATTTCTGTACTTACATAGAGGGGAAGCATTCACAGGTGCAGTAACATCCTGACTGACTGAGTTTCAGAGCATCCCCTGACCCGAGCTGAACTTCAGGCTCTTGCAGGTATCTATCCGAGCAGTCACAGCTGCTCTGTGAAGGCCTTGCCTAGAGGCTGTTCTCTTGCTTTCAGAAACCAGATCCTAAGTTACTGACGAGGCCTGGGGTGATTTCTTTCTTTTGTTTTCAGCTTTTCAGTCAAAGCTATATTTATAGCAGCAGGGTTTCTCACTCTTCGGCTTAAGTGGGTGTGATCCGCACTTGTTTCTGAACTTTCACAGCTCTGGACAAACAGCATGATGGTGATTGCTCAGAATCCTCACTCTGTTGCACCAAATGAATTCTGCTTTACTGCTAGAGTTGAGATTTATGCTGTATAAGAGAGGGAAAGGACAATAGGCATGACATCCCACAATTGTTCACATTGGTTGACTCCTGAAGTGCTGTAGACTTGAATGATGCAGGGATAATACATGACTGGGAGCAAGCTTAGTTTATAATGGAACTGAGATGAAGTCCCATGATAACTGAAAATGAAGTAGAGAGCAGAATATAAATGAGAGAGAAAACTGTTAAACAGAATTTGGTACAGAATTTTTATATAACTCAAGTGATCTGAAAATCTGTGAGAAGTAGGTAGCTTTGTATATTGTGTTTAATAGAGGTAAAAGAAAATAAATTGTTTCTGTGGTGCATATAGAAATGAAGGTCTTTAGCAGGAGATGAGGAATTTTCTTAAAATAAGTATGTGAAAATGTTTCTCACTTCATACATATTTTTCATTGGATGCTGTACAAAATCTAAAACCCTATACTTTAAGATGAAGGTTGCTTGTGATCAGCTGACCTAAGCTCAGCTTTGAATTTTTACCCACACACTGTGAAAGTTGAGCAAATGGGCATCAACGTGGTTAGAAACATCCTGTCTTGCCATTCACCTGTTTGCTGCTTTCCTCTTTTTCCATGATTTCTGCCTTGAGCTGTCCTCATCTGTTTCCATTCACACCTTAACTAACCACTCTGTATCCTTATACTTACTCAGCTGTTTTCCCTTGCTCTGTCCCATCAGATTTATCTTTCATCAACAGCTCTTTGTAGATGAAACAGATGTTTAGATGGTACCCAGGTTATACCCTCACACTGTGTTATTTGATCTGTTGTGTTTGTGGGGGGACCTTGATGCTGGAGCCAAGTTTTTAATTTCTCAGTCCTGGGATGCCACCTTTGTATAGGAGAGCCTTCTATTTGGAGTGGACTAGTGTGTGGTGTGCTGTTCCTCTCTAGGGAGATCAAGGTCTTATGGGAGATTCAAATGTGTCTGCCATCTTTACTCAAATTTTAAGTTCCTTTTTATGTGAGAATGCTCATTCATACTTTTCATTGTTTTGTGTATGTGTATTTTCTGTTGTGGACTTCAGGCATGGAGCTACACAGCACCTTTGAGCTTGGCAGTGGAACAACACTAACCACATCTGTCATGTGGTGCTGCTGTTAACTTTGTCCATTCTTAATTCATGCCCAGATTTGGTTTAAAGCATTCATGACTAGAAATAATTCCTCATACTTTAAATTTTGTGACCCTTTAAGTAATGATGTCGCAGATCACCCTTAACTAGAAATCATGTTGGCTTGTTGTAGTTTTTGTTTTGTTTTTCTCTAGTCATATAAGAAACAGTATCTTTTGAGTTTGTGGTGGTATGACAAGTACTAGAGAAGAAAATGGTAATTTCTGATGCTTGTGTCCAAAATATAAAAAATGTCTGTAATTAATCTTTCTAGCTGAGGCCAGGACACTGGAAATTACACCCAGACAACTCAGTGGAGTCTGTATAATGCTGAAGCCTGTGAATGTGTAATTAAATCATAAATGCCAATATAGCAGATGACTTGCACCACAGATGTTGCAAAGAATTAAAGCTGTGTTCCATAATGTATATAAAATTGAAGTCATTGGAAATGAAAAATTGGCCAGTCCATTTGGAGTTCCCTGTATTTACAAAACAGATGAATGCAGTGATTTGGTTCAAATGAAATAAAATAAACCAGGTCAGCTAGAATTGTGTAGTAAGAAATAGAATGTGTAGTGAGTGGATAGTTTAATCTGTTGTGGTTACATCAGACTTCTTTGAAGGAATGTGTGTGCAAAAACCTCTTTCTGCTTCTTATGTGGTATCTGGCCCTGTTCAGATATGTATTCAACAGCTAAATACAAGTCTGCTTCTAACAGCTTGTCGTAGTGAAATCTGCCATATCTTCTCCTCTCTCAGAGCTTGAATTTTCTCCCATTAGGCTTAATGGGAGTTTTGTCACTTCTTTCCTGACCTGTGTTGCAATTTGCTTGTGACAGGTTCCCCTAGCAGCAGGTGCTTACCCACCAGTGTGGGCATGGGGGGTTGTGATTACAGCTTGCCACTGCTCTTCCTTCCATTCGGAAAGCTTTAGCTTGCCTGTTGCTTATGTTAGTGCTTACTTGGATAAATACCAGCCCAGGTTACAGGCTGGATGTCAGGAAGTTTAGATTAAATCAGCCCCTTGAAAATGTGCAGCCGTGTTCCTGCCTGAGCAGGGTGGATTCTGTCCCAGTGGGGTAAGACAAGAATGATGCTGTGAGTCAAGGGTCTGTACAGACCTCCCGGCTTGGTAGCATGTGTGTGATTCTCTTTAAGCCTGATCTTGGACAGTTTTATGCTTTTTCTTGCTTCCTTCCTTCCTTCCCAAGGGCTGTTGCCTCCAAATGATTTCAAGCCTGTTGATAACACGCCCAGTGGCTGCATCAGTTATCAGTGTTTGTTTGAAAACAGCGAGATGTGCAAACAGTGTGTGTTGACTTGTTAAAATCGTGTTTTCTCTGTGGGTCCTGGCTGGAATAGGGTGACATTCTCTCCTTGTTTTACTTTAGTGGTATCCAGTGGTAGATCTACCATGTGTTGTGCAAAATGGATTGCTTTCTCTGGCAGGCTGTGTGCTTGAAGCTTTTGAAGTCCTGACAAAAAACACGCAAGAGCCTGTAGCTGCTGTCGGGTACATTCTGATTGGCAACCCCTTATAAAGGAACATATAAAGTAAGATTCAAGCATGTCCTGTGTGCAGCTGTCCCATGTGTGTATGATGGGACTCCAGCATTTGTCATTGAAGCTTGGTGAGGGCACACACTAGTGCACGTGAAGTTTCTTAAGATGATACACAGAACTTGGTAATCTGACCATCAGTAGTGCAGAAAAACCTAAGATGTGGATGGTTGTCACAGGTTGTCATAATGTGGTTGCTGCTGGACCCTACAGAAGCAGAGAAATGAGAGACTTCCATCAGTCACTGTTGCCATCCTTGCAGCTTCTCCAGAGCATTTCTCATAAGGCTGTGTGCTGTCTATTTGGATAGAAGTGTTTTTCCTGTGCTCAGCTGATGAGCTGTGATGTGGAATGGTGGATGGGGTGATGTACCTGTGTGGTGGGTGAGTGAGGCAGGCATTGTGGTTTGTTATGCTTTTTCTCATTTTTGGCCTCAAGTCTGCTTAGCTGTAAATAATTCATAAGCAATCAACTGGAAGCCTAAGGCTCTGTTTTAGTGGTTCATGCTGTTTTGATAATGAACCAATAAATGTACTGCCCTAACTGCTCCAGAAAAGCAATGATTTTATCAATGTGAATGGATTGGTACTTCTGGAGCTACAGCTTGCAGCAGATCTTGAAAAGTTATTTTCTTCTGAGATGGGAATGAATATGTCGTTGATTAAGTGACTGACTATGGTAATAGACCTGATACCCTTCTGGAGGCTTTTTCCAAGGTCAGTTGAATAATGTATCTGTCTGCAAGATGTCTTTGCAAGTTGCAGTTTGAGGACCTCCTCAATCTTCTAATATCGTAAGGGTTTTTATTGACCATGTCACTGGAAAAGGAATATCCTGTGGACTAAATCCTGCTGTTAACATTTGATTACTTTCTTCCCTCATATAGAAATGAGCATCACTTCTTAAAAGTAATTTCTGAGTGAAAGACCCAACTTGATTTCTAGAGGTTTCTCATCTTACACTCTGTAACAGTGCTCTTTGTAGCATATTACATTTTGGATAGCCTGATAGAAAGAGGAGAACTCCAAAAGGATGTGCTTTGCAAGCACAATACTTGGTGCTTAACTAAGCAGATGATCTTAGTGGTGCTTGAGAAAAGGCATGCTCCTGCCACTTCCTAATTTCCTGTTTTTAGTGGCAATACTGATCTTTATGGTCTGTAGATAGCATGTCAGGACTTGGAGAAATGTAATTTTGATAGCTTTACAAACTTATGCAGTTTATGAGACTATAGGGCCATTCCTCTCGTGGAGCTTTTCTGTATCAGCAAGCTCCTGACACTGTTTCAGCTCAGCCGTGGTCATGGATGTAACATGTCCATTCATTTTGATTGTGGTGTAACTTGTGCTCACAGAAATCCTCCTCACCACATTTTGCAGTGTTGTCATTGTTCTTCTGTCATTTGCTGCTGTCTCTTTCCCAATTAAACCACCTTCACAAGGGAGACCTCCAGTTGCAGAACATGGCCAGCCTGTAATAATGGCTTGGGCATAACACAGGAGTGACCCCTCAGAGTTGTGGTAGTTGATGGAAATAAAAACAGCACAACCTTTTGTCAGTTCATTGGGGAAAAAAAAAAAAAAAAGAAAAAAAAAAGGTTGGGGGGAAAAGTACAGCTAACATGGAGGAAAAAGTCTGTATAGACTTAGACTTTGTGGAACCTGCTACATTTTCTTTTTCTGGTAACCATGTGAGGCAGAAAGGAGGAGCAGCTGGTGTTCTGTTGCTTGTAATTGAGGATGAACTGCACTTTAGTGGCTTGGACTAATCAAGGCTGTAAGTTGCAGATGACTGTGTGGTAGGTGGTAAGGACCTCTTAACCAATGATTGATAGAGTCACTGGATGGTTGAACCAAGCCACTGATGTTGTTACATCTGTCACCTCTTCTGATTTTTCTGCCTGGGGATGTGCTGTTTCTGCTGAGCCAGGCCTAACCTTTCCTTTGGGTACATAGCTGTAACATCTCATTGAGTCTGTGCTTGCAGCCAATAAACCCTCCTGGGGGTTGTTAACAAAATAATAAAATGAAAAAAAAAAAGCCCATAACTGATAATAGTCAGTTTTTCTTGTAAGTACTTAACCAAACTAGGAGATTTCAATGTGCAATGTGTACCACATGAGAATTCAGAGCAAGGGAGTATTGGTGTTGGGCAAGGAAGCACCAAGGGTGCTTGGAAGCAGTGGCATTGTGTTTGCTTTTTCCAACTTCAGATGTATGTGTTGGATCTTGTAATTTTTTTGCTTCATTCTTTTCAAATGCACTGTGACATAAAGAAATCAGTCTATCCTCCCTTGCCTGGAACCAGATTCTGTTAGAGATTGTGTTTCTTCTGCTTTATGACTTATGCTCACATCACTGGGATTTGTAGATACTTGGAATGAATTGAGTTCGAGTCAAATTTTGAAGGAATTCCAGTGACTAATATCCATTGAAATGAATGCTGCCTGGTTGGGTACCTATAGTACTGTAAACACAGGGTTCATTCTGAGCTACTATACTCTGATTTTTAAAGACTGCAGTGTAGATGTGCCTAATTGAAACCTGATTTTCTTAGCATTCTTGCATAAAGAAAAGTACCTAAAAGCCATGCAAGAATAATTCCAGCTTTTGTGGGAATACAGTGTCTTTTACAGGAATGCATTTAGTGGAGCAAGCTATAGAAGGAGTTTTAAAGGACCAGAAATACTTTTAATTCCAGTCTTAGAGAAATATTTTACTTTTTGGTGTCTTTAGACTGCCTTATTTATATAACATTATTACATTACCAGACCATGTCCTAACAAAGTAGAGTTCAGCCATAAGTCAACTTTGTATCTACTTCTATGTAATTCTTTATCCCATGTATGCCTTTGTAACTGACATGGCTCACTCTGCATGGCATGTCAGTGCTGAATTGGTAGATGAGTCTCTGCAAAACAGTTCTGGAAAGAGAGTGGCTTAATGTGATGGAAATGAAAAAAGAAACCCTACCCTAATGTCCTAATGTTAGAAATAACATTAATATGCTTCTTAATTAGTATTCAGAAATCAATGAAGCAAAGATGCTTTTTGGGTAATCCTCATGATTTACTGTGTGGAGCTCTCTGCATCTGCTTTGAGGATGAAGACACAAGCCCATGCTGATTAGATTTGAGGCAGTAGCCCAAGAGAAACTGGTCATACTAATAATCCATGGTCTCCAGCAGAACTGGGAAGGTCCATCTGGCCTGTAGGCATTTTTTTTTTCTGTAAAATTGCATTCTCTTTGTAAGTCCTGTGGATCATAGGAGATACACATCCCTTTTCTCATATGAGTCTTCCAGTTATATACCCTGGGTTTAAAAATAATTGTTGACTGCTGTTTGTGAACAAAACCAAGCTCTTACAGAAACAAAATTCAGAGTATGTTGTGTATATGTGAAGGCAAATCAACTTGACATGGCTTGTGACACAGATCTGGACACTTGAGCTCTGAGTGTTGCTGCAAATTGCCCATGATCAGCAGGACATACCTCTGCCTCTGTAAAGGCAAAAGGTCTCTTGACAGTGAGATATTTAATTTTGAGGGAAGAGCAGCACAAATGATGTCCTAACAAGAAGTGCAGTGCCCAAATAGTCACAGAGAGGATAGATGCAGAAATATAAGCACTCACCCTTCTGCTTTTAATGTGCCCTTTTCCTACACTGCCCAGAAGTTGATATGTGGGTCTGGGACTTATTAGAAGTGGCTGATGGATGAACTGTACCTCAGCCTGTTTGCATATTTGGGCTCGTATTTGTTCTTTATGCTGTGTTGCTATAGGAGCCTTATACAGCCAACTGTTGGCAAACTTGCCTGCTTCTCCAGGAGGGTGACCCCTTAGCAGCCTGTCAGCGCTCCAGCACTTGCCTTACTGCAAAGTGTGCAAGTTCCAGCCTGTGCCAAACGTGGAGCAGGTTGTTAACTCAATGTTGCAGCTGTGCAAGCAAACCCAGATTCAAAGTGCAAATAAATACATGCTTCAGCTGTTTGCAAGTGGGAGGAGACTTAAGGCATAACCTTGTGTAGGAAGCTTAGCTAAAACTGAATGTTGGCATGTCTGTAGAATAAAAGGTGCATTAGTGGGCAATAGAGAAATTTTATTTATAGACCCCCTTCTTTCTCTAAACATATAAATGCTTTTGCCAGGTAATACAGGAAAACAAGACCACTTGCCCTGCTCTCCCCTGCCCTTATCCTCCTCCCTACCCCAAAAAATGTAGTCGTCTGTTTATCTAGGGATCTGAGTCATCTGTGTTTGTTCAATGATCCGAATATTGAACCAAGTTGTGAAAATCCTGTGGAAGCATTTGCAACATGCTCTGTTCATGACCTTCTAGTGATTTACCCTCCCAACCCCCACCTTTTGGTAAGTCACAGCTCAGGTTACCCAAATCAATTTTAACTGGAAAATTTTCTCAAGGTTTATTTCTTTACTAAAATGAAAGAACAGATTCTGATGAATGTTGTCATGCATTGGAAGTTATTTCCTTGGAGCTGGGAGCCTTTTCTGCAAAGCCAGTGGCTCAGTAGTGCTGCATCTCAGTATAGGTACCAAAGTGTAGCCTGAAGTTTTTTGCCCCACCTGTTGGAATAAAAGGAATGCTGTGTGATTTTTCATAGGGAAGATACTTTTAACCTTTCATCCAATTTAATAATGAAAAAACACCCATTTCTCTCAGATATGAATGTGGCAATTGTCAGAAGCTAAAGTGTTGGAATGTTGGAATAAAAGAAATTATGAAAGAATGAAAATGGGTGTGCAGATGGTGACAGCAATTGGTCTCGCTCCCTCAAAGACAGAACTCCATGTACGTTTATTAATTGAAAATGCAGTTTTATTTTCCAGTTTAGGTTTGGCCTCAGATATTGTGAGTAGGACTGTCACAATAAGGGCTTAAATATATATACTTAATGAATAAAATATTATTTGATATTTTCATTTTGATTAATGAAATGATTTATGTAAAAGAGATCCAAAGACAATTTAAACAATGCTTGGAAGTGACCACTCCTAACAGTTTGAGTCCATTGTTGGATATTGTAATTCAGTTGTCTGAGAAATCTCTAGTAGTTTTAGAAGCAGTATTATAAATTAGTTTGGAAATATATTATTGTGATCTGCATATTGCCTGTATATAAAATGATAATTTATTACCTTAGTTTGATCACTCTGAAAATATATTTATAATAGAGTATGACAGTAGGCAGTTTTGTAAACTCTTCAGTGTCCTGTTGATGGCTGTATAACATACTATGACAATTCAGAATTAAACCCATAGTGACTTGTACAGCCAGCTGCAACAAATAAACATGGTTTACTGCCTACTATCATACTATGTTTACAGCACAGCAGACTGGCTGTCATCAGAGAAGCTTGGATGAAAACTTCTGGGTGAAATAATGTAACTGCTAATGTGGTGAGAATTATCTGGGTAGTTTTATTTCTCATAAACTTGTGTTGTGTCATCTGATTGCTTGGTACAGATTTCTAACTGCATTTTGCATCTAAATTAGTTACAAAATGATGGCTGAAGATCAAGACCCTCAAGTCCATACATACACATTCTAAGTGTGGCAGAAGCCACTAAGACACAAAGGAGTTAATGATGGTGAGATCATTCAGGACACAGGGTAGGGGAGCAGGTGAGCTGTAGACTGGCTCTTACAGAGGTTACAGAGGGAATTTTCATGAATGTTATTTATGTCTAGCAAGAAACAGTAGTAATTGCCTTTTAGGTACTTACACTGAAGAACAGCCTGGAGAACCTAAATGGCAAAAAACTTCTGCAGTGAAGTGAGAGACCTTTCACAGGGAGCTTATTCTTATGAACTGAAATAGTGTTCATGTAGTTACATTATTGATGAAGGTTGTTTTCTAGGTGAAAGGAAGCAGTCCTTTTCTTCCAGTTAATGTTCATGATAAGTGAAAATGGAGACATGTTCCATTGTATGGTCATTAAGCATTTCTGTAGAAGTCATGGAATCAGGTGTGAGCCACAGCTTGGAGATGTATGTGCCTAGAGTTTCCCTTCACTGATTTTATATGGGAAAAAAACCCATATATAGGTAGACAAAACTCTACTAAGGTGGGCAGAGTAGAACTACAAGTTGTTCTTCCTGATTTGTCTTTGTAGGCAAGTCCTTTATTCTATCAAATGAAATGATTCTCTCAGTGGCAGGACTCTGCTCATCTCGTGTAGTCTCAAGGCAGTCCTTTCTTTTCTCTCTGCCTTTTAGCTGGTTGCTCCATGATCTCCCTCTTGACTCTGACTAACCTGTAGGCTCCAGTACCTTTGCAATGACTCTCTTGGCTGCCAAATCTTACTTCCACTGAAGAAGAAGTCTTTTGCCTTCTTCCAAGGAATCCACCTCTGCCTGTTGCTGCATGCTGAAGGCTGAAAGAAAACAAGTCCTGCCTGCAGGTTCCTAGTGGAGAGAGGGGATGTCAGTGCCCCAGTCTGGTATGGGAGAAAGACTGTTACTTAGTAAGTGAAAAAATGTCTGGTATAGTTTTGGTAGGAGGACTACCTGGCTCTTATTAAAAGTTGCTGAGGAGTGTGGTTTTGATGGACTTCTCAGTCCTGAGCACCACTGTTTTAAAGCAAAGTCACTGAATTTATTGTGTTTTACTATAAGCATTGGAAAGATGAGCTAATGCTTTCTCTGGGTGTGTATCAGCAGGCATTGCAGGGAGACTTGGAGTGTTAAAAAGATTTTCTAATGCTTTTGACCATAAGAACATAGGCTGTCTTTTACTAGTAATCTTTTTTTTTTCTTCTTTTTTTTTTTTCCTTGCTCCTACAGCTTCCTGCAAATAACACAACCTTTTACTCCTACTATTATACTAGCCAAAATAGATCCTATAGAGCATAAAGGATATTCACTACCTTTCAGGACTATGCTTGCAGCATGCCAAGCATCCAAGCAGTGGGCTCTCACTGAAACCAAGGCAGTGCATGTACTTTGTTCATCAGTTGTGAAAGCAGGAGGAAGCCATTGGGTAGCCACTGGGACTTCTTGTGTAATTTTAAAGGCAGAAGTAGCCTGCCATGAGCATGCTGCAGGCAAGGGAGTCAGTAAGTTTGAACCAGTTAACTTGATCTTTGTAACAACTTCAGGGAAAGAGGAGGGTGTTTGGTAAGGTAGCTGTTGAAGGCAACAGGGGAGATCAGCTCCTCTCAGTGATCTAAGAAGCTGTTAGTACAATGCTGAGGTTTCCTGGCATGCACAGCCAGCATGTTTAGATCTCCCTAAGCTCTCCACTCCTGCATCTACCAGGTTCAGCCCTTGAGCTGCAGTTCAGCCTTAATTGCCCATGTGAGATTGAAGTTCTTATATTCTTCTTAGTGTCTAATAAACCATCTGATTCCCTGAAATGGTTTGAGAAGTAAGCATTGGCTTATTAGTAACCTTAACTTGGCTCCATTTTGTAGAAAAGCTTAGTGGTTCCCTCCTCTCCTTGAAGGACTTTATAGCTACATCTCTTGCCTTCTGTTTGGTGAGCAG
This sequence comes from Ceyx melanurus, assembly GCA_024611195.1. Classification (NCBI taxonomy): domain Eukaryota; kingdom Metazoa; phylum Chordata; class Aves; order Coraciiformes; family Alcedinidae; genus Ceyx; species Ceyx melanurus. The sequence continues at coordinate 92,786 of JANHGL010026351.1, read as the reverse complement.
GGCTTCATCTATTCTACTGTACAGGGGAAGATGAGGTGCTCTTGAGGCCACAGAGCATGCATAAAAGTGAGGATGGCTGCCACTGTTACGTGAGCCCTCCTCCAGGAGGAAGGTCATGCTTAGTCCAGTGCAAAATACACAGGCAAGTACTGTCAAGAGTGCCTTGTCCTCTACTGGTACCTCTGCTATAGCAGCAGAAGAGCAGGTGCTGTCACAGTGTGGCAGGTATATTTTTACCACATTGTTCAGATTTGGCTTCTTGAGAAATTCAGAGGCCAGAGCTTCTACTGGTAGATCCCAGTTTTACTGGAGTGGATGGTGGCATCAGATGTCAGAAACCCTGTCTGCTGTGGTGGTGAAAATTGTAGGTGGATTCAGCCTCAGGGATTTACTTGCTATAGGAGCAATCATGGTGAAAGTATAGTGGCTTTATGCCTCTCCAGTGCCTGTCAGGTTAGGTACCCAATCACTTTGATGATCTGCAGTTTATCATTGAAGTGCAGTGATTTTTACTGTCACTTCATGGTTCAGGAAGCTGAGGCATAGTATTCATCATGTGGCTTTATCAAAGGAGCAATAGAATCAGATTCTTTTAAATTTAACCCCAAGATAAATGCCCTCTCCTATGTGTCAGTGTTTCAGTACCATTGTATCTTGGATGGAGCTTCAGATTATTGTTCAGTGGCTGTGTACCTGAGCATGGCTTCATGTTTTCATACAGTCTGGTGGACGTTATTGTTGTGGTACATTGTGCAGTGGTGGGACTTGAGCCAGCAGTGGCATCACTGAGTAGAAGACAAGCTATTCCAAGCATTAATTAAGCATACTGGAAGAGAAGATTATTGTCACTGGTTCCCAAAATACCTGGGTAACAAACCAACTGTGAGCATATAGAAGTGCAGTTTGGGGGACACTGCTGTTCAGATAGATTTATGAAATTGTTGATGAATGTATGAAAGATGTTACTCATGATTGATCCTGTAATTAAATTATGAATGGTCTTGCATTTTTTCTAAAATGCATGATAAATAACCTAATCTTTTCTTTTTAGTTGATGTCCATCAGCGTATTAGGTGTCTCTGCTTGGATGAGAGACTACCTGAATAATGTTCTCACTCTAACGGCAGAAACAAGGTAAAGCTTTCCTTAAACCTCTTAAACTGCATGGGTGACTGTGGTAGATATCATTCACTTCCTATGGCAAGTTTCCTAATTAGAATTTCTAGAATTAAGAGGCCTTAAGTTTGAGCTAATTAATGTTTTGTTGAAAGGTGTAGTTTTGCCACCATTTCTGACATCAGTTGAAATTAGAGAAGAGGGAAAGATATTAATTCAATCTTGTTTTATTCCCGTGCTTTTCTCTTCTGACAGGTATCATAGTTTTGGCCCTTTGCCAACATGTAACCATATTATATTATGGTTTAGTTTTGAATACTTTATTCAGTCAAGAGATTCAGGAATGCTGTTAGTACAGCAGTGCTTATGAGCCAGAGTGATGGAACAGGGCCTCATTGTGCTACGTACTGTGCAAAGGCAGGACAGGGGCATTGCCTTTGCTCCAAAGATATTTCACATGATGCATTATTCTCTGGGACCTGAATGCAGCATTTGACTTGAAAACCACATAGAAGAGATTTCTGTGAAATCTATAAAGTGCTGGAAAGAACACATCTGCTAATACACCAGTTTTGTTTGTAATGGCTATATTACATTTTTCCTCTGTATCATTTTTGTGTGATTGTGCTTTTTTTCATTATGATTTTGATTGGTTTTAGGGTTGAGGAGGCTGTCATTTTGACTTACTTTCCTGTGGTCCACCCGGTCATGATTGCAGTCTGCTGTTTCCTCATCATAGTTGGAATGCTGGGCTACTGTGGAACAGTGAAAAGAAATCTGTTGCTCCTTGTCTGGGTACGTTTCATAGAATCTTAGAATGGTAGGGACTGGAAGGACCTCTGGAGATCATCGAATCCAGCCTCCCTTCCAGAGCAGGATGACCCAGAGCAGACCACATGGGAACAGATCCAGGCAGGTCTTGGAAGTCTTTTAAGAAGCAGACTCCACAACCTCTCTATTCAGAAATCTCCAAAATCAGCTAACTTATGCTTCACTTTAACAGTGTAAGGAAAGTTTCAGCCCACAGGCATTAGATAAATACAGATTCTTCTTTATTACCATGTTGAGTTATGACCATGTTGAGTTATATTGGTGAGCAATTGTAATTGCAAAGCACACAGTAGGGGAGAATTTACTGCCTAGACTGCATTATGCTTTGACTGAAAGACAAGAAGTGTCTCATTTGCAAAAATTCACTTCATTTAGCACAGGAGTTGCTGAAGGGAAAAATAAACACTTAAATACTAATAATTACAGAGATGTGAATATGAGTGCTCTGAAATAAACCCTTATGCTACCCTTTTGACTCTGACTGTGCAGCAGCTAAATAACCTAGACTGCTTTATCCCCACAGTTGATTCTGTGTGTAGAGTATTGGTAGCTGATAAAAGTTAATTTTGAGTGTATTCAGAAGCTTTGCCATCATTTACATGGATGTGGAATTCTGCAGTTGCATTTGGTTGTGAGCAAGTTTAAAAATAAATTCCTAGTACCCAGCTTTTTCCTTTGTTTGGAGGCTGCATAACTGAGCCAATGGCAGCTGGAAACCAGTAGTCTTTTAAGTCACCAGTCTCTGGGTGATGAGATTTATCTGTGATGAGGCTTTGAGTATCAGGGGAGCCAAATACCTTTTTCTTCATCTAGATGTGATTGACAACAATAAAACCAATCCAAAACAAGCCAACCAGTCAACCCCAAACATTCAAAGCCAAAAAGCCCATCAAACTTGCACAAATTTTTAGAGTTGAAAAATATTTAGAGTATTGGCAAGATGGGGATTGAGGAGTGCCATGTAGCTGTATAGTTCAAGCTGGTAGCCCTTTGCAGAGCTGGGCTTTGTATTTTAACATTCAGATAAGCAGGATTCTAAGCAGTCTGTAAGCCCAAGAGTGGCAGCAGTGGATATGAAAGGAGTGTATCAGACTTGACTGCCATAATTGCAAAAGGAGAAAGAGGACAGGTATAATCTCTCAGGTCTTCAGAACAGCCAGGAGTCTTACACAAAGCAGAGTTTGGCCCCTGTGGATTTTTCACTGCAGTGTGTTGGGTTCTCCCAAGGTACATACAGCTGCATTCTCCATGGATCTGTCTGAGCTCAAGTGCACAATACCCGGGCCTCACAAATTCTGCACAAAATGGTCACAAAAAAAAAAAAAAAAAAAAAAAAGTGAGAAGTTGGCTGAGATTTATGGAACCTTTGCATTTATCTAATAGGAAATATTCTGACTGTAGCTAAACCAGTTGGGAAACTGCACTGGGGTTTTGTTTAAAATGACATTTTTATTTGAGAGGGTTGGAGGAAGCTTCATGTTGCCTCTCCTTTTGGATATTTGTTAAGCTACAAACAATATTAAGATTGTTGTTTCAAAGCTATATAGTTAGGAAAATAAGAATACTTTGTAGTAATAATAGTCAAGCATTTTTTATTTCTAGATCATAACCTAGCAATGTTAAAGTCAATGGGAGCAAGTTCTAAGATATTAGTTATGAGCTCTTGCATAAAAATAGCAGATTAATTCAATTACATATACCTAGTATACCTACTCATATTTCTTACTTACCTTAAAAGAGTTAAGTATTGTTGTTTTATATAACCAAAGTACTAAAAGATGGTAAACTTACTAACCTTTAGTTTTTATAGTAAGTTTATAAGATTATTTCCATAAAGCTTTTTTTTTTATTATTTTATAGCAGACATTGTTTTTAATGTGAATTAAAATTAATTGAAAAGCAAAAGCAATTGTATGATGTAGACCAATGCTACGTAGTATCTGGGGAAGAAAAAGTTGCCATTTCTGGTATAAGCTTTTGGAAAAAATCCTAACTAAAAATTAAAACTGGTTTTGGCCTTCAGTTTGTTTAAACTGCCAGTGAAAAGAAGAAATCACTTAGAGCTTCTAATGACATCTGGAAATAAATTATTTAAAGTGTGTTTAGGCAGTTGAATTCTACTAAATCAAAACAAGACATTTCTATCGTTTATGTTGCAATATTTCATTTTCGGGAGCCTGAGAATTTATGCTTGCTAAGCAAACTGATAAGCAAAACTAAATGATATCTTTCTGAGTATGTCATTATCTTTGATCGATTGTTAAATGAATGCAATTGTGCTATACCACAGAAGTATTTAGACATAAACCAATGCTTCATTCATCAGACTAAGCAGAAAAGTGATGGGTCAACAAAATGAGCTTTTGTACAACCATATGAACTAAAAGAAAAGAACCTTCATGTAATAAATTAACAACCTCTTCAATCATGCTTTTAGTCTTCTTTATGAAGTGCATGAACAGCCATAACGATGACATACAGAGATATTTGGATACAAATCCTGATGTTCCTGGCAGCATGCTAATTGCTAGTGCTAATGTTGTTAATTGATTGGATTATTGGAAAATCTAATAGAGAGTAAGAAGCATAAGAGATATATATATATATATATTTCGAGGTTGGAGTTGGTATTTTTTGGTACATCTGAGTACATAATTTTTAATACATCTGAATACATAAAATTTCAAAAACAAATTAAAATAATTATCTTGCAATTAAATGCTTGAAGTATTCTGAGCTTCATATGGGGCATAAATATAAATTGAACTAATATTTACTCAGCTTAATAGTAAGAAAATGTAACACCTCAATCTTCTGAGATGCATGCTCTGGGTTATTTGTGGAACCAGCATTTTAAAGCTGTGATCATTTATTTTTAATTGCTTCAGGACTGTGTGGTCCTGAAGGTTAGTTGGTATCGAGCTCATCTGTGTACTTAAGTGTCTGTAATATAATTTTTTCGTGTGTCATGAATGACCAACGTCGTCGTGTAGGAGTGGCTGTGATGTCAGCCTGTACTGGAAGATATGGACTGCTCCAAGTACTGACTTGAATGTATAAAGACTCCAGGGATGGGAAACTAGAGTCCAGGTTTTTTAATGCTTGTTGTAGGTTTTTTTTTATTATTTTTTTTCCAATCCAGAACCATCCTTTGTCTCCTTTATTCTGAGGTTCTGTACATTTTGGATTGTTGTTAAATCTGTTGTGTCATAGCCTAACTGGAAAGAAAAAAAAAAAAAAGATAAAGCTATGACACCCACCCCTGTGCATATGTTCTGCAATAGTGACCTTAAGGGTGTGTGCATTTTTTTTTAAGATCTTGTTTTTAATGGAACAACAAGAATAAATTCTGTTGCTTGACAAGAAGAGCTTCATGACAATCCCACTGGAAAATATTTTCCTGGCTAGAGTTTTCTTTGTAAATTCTGGCATTTATAACTATGAGTTTTCTGTAATTACACAGCATTCAAGTAGTACAGGATTAAAATTTATCTGCGTGTGTTTTCACAAAGGGAAAAGCTGTTGGAAATATTTGATGGTCAATAGAGTAAATCCTTTCATTATTCCTCAGAGCTAAATGTTGTTAGATCCTGTTGATGTGTGGTCAGACAGCTTGTTAATTCAGTTATGGCACAATGTGGTTATGATTTGGAACTTGGAAGACTAAATCGCCTATTAATTGAGTCGAAACACACTCAGGCAAACCATCATAAACTAAATTGACCTTTTGTTTAAAAGCAGACAAATACTTCATGAAAAGAAGAAAAAAAAAAGAAATTACACTATGTTTTGGTTGAAAAGGTAAACTGGAGACGTGTGACCAACCTAACATGAGTATGGGTGTTCCAAGTCAGTAGTTCACAGGCAGCTAATGGCAGTGCTGGTGGAAATGGTTTCTGTGAAGTCCCTCTGAAGAGTGGCAGGGAACCACTGGCTGTATCACCACTCGGGGCAGATTCTTCTTTAGCTGTTTTGGCCCATATGGATGCAGAGGTGGTAAGGGTGACTAAAATGGATGTCTGCTGTGTTGCAAGATATTAATAACTGCCAATGTCTTTGCAGAAGGCACTCTTATTTGTGTGAAATGTTAGCTGCTTTACAGTACCAACCATTCTGCAGGACTTGTGGCTACAGTTTGTATGAATTAGTATGAGAGTTTAGTGATGATTGATTTTTTTGTGGGTTTTTTTTTAGTTTTCTTTTTTGGCAGCAAGCATTTCTGCATTAATGCATAAGATAGGTTATTTGTTCTGTAATAATAAAGGATATTTGTTCTGACCCATGTAGACTCTTACCACAGTCACAGCTGCCCCAATAATTTGTACTAGCATTTGGCACTGGAGTCGTTATTTACCAGCCAAAAGTATTTCTTCAGTATTTCTTCAAACTACCAAGCACTGAAAGCAAAGACACAACTGACATACATACTTGGTGTAAACTCTTGCAGTTTGGAATTAGGCAGGACAGTTAATTTTCATATTTTGTGCCTTTTATCAGCAAAATGTGGTGTGAGGAGACAAACAGAGATTCACACGACAGGTTGGCCTGCCTTGTTGAAAGCCTTGTTGAAAGACTGGTTTAAATGGGTTTATAGTACTATAGTACTGGTTTGATGAGAAGCCAGTACTGTGCTAAAACTCAGCTAGTCAGTGGGTAACTAAGGGGACAGAGATTTAGCTTGCATTTTGAAGTGCTGCTTGTCTGATGTTTCACCTGTAAGAGAAAATACACTTAAAGTTCACAATTTTTTTAAATTATACCTCGGTAGATTAAAGTATGAAGAGCTTGCCCAGGAAAATGGATCAGAATTTTTGAGGTTCAGACAGATTATTAGATTTTGATATCAGTGTGGGTGATGTCACAGTGTCACCACAGAGCCAAGCTGGGCTTTGCAGGAGCATCTGCACTCTGCAGGGCTCCCAGCATGTAGACTACATTGTAGTAGACTACATTGATCCTGGGGTCTCACCTTTCTGTCTGCCTAACTCAGCAGGTGCATTTTATTGACGTTGTCTTCACCAACATAAAAGTATAGTGCTATGTATGTACTTCAAAGGTGTTTCAAAGGCAAGTACTTTGAAATAGTGCCTAATTTTCTTAACTAGGAGAGGGTGTCTACGGACAAGAGATGCAAGTTCCCTAGTGTTAGAAGGTTATTGGGAAGCACTGAGAGATGAAGAGCTGTCATGGGTTAGGGCCGGGATGGTCACTAGATGAATTACACTTGTTCTTTATTAACCCTTCTCCCTTCCCAAAGGGGAAGAGAGCGGGAAGAAGGGATAGAAACATGAGTTGGAAAAGAAAACTAAGCCGCTCTAATGAAAAAACCAATAAAATGTAATATATACAAAGACATACAAAACCAGTGTTGAAGCCAATTCCCCCAGTGGCAGTTACGTCGCTGTCACCACCGATGCTGTGGAGCAGGCACTGGGGAAGTCCCAGCGTGGACTCAGCAGCAGATGGGAACCAGGTTCAGGGGCTGGATTCTAGAACTGCGTTCAGGAACACACAAGTTGGGGTTGTAGGCAGAATGGACAGAGTCTTCCTTGGACATGAGAAATTGAAGAAGTGAGATTTACCCTTGTGATGCCTTGTCGTTATACTGCATATGATTTATATGGGATGCATGGAAAGGAATCCCTTGTTGGTCAGTTCAGGGTCACCTGTGCTGTCCACTTCTCCCCACAGATCCGGCCTTTTACTTTCTACACCCCCAGTGTGGTACACAAGATCCAGCAGTGGCATTGGTCTACACAGGAGCAAGTATAAGCAAGAGCCTTTCTGCATACCAAGGAGAAGGGTACTGCCTGCTGAACTAACAGCTTGCAAGAGCAGCTGCCCATTTGAGCAGCATGGAGGGAAGAGTGTTGGGATGGAGGAGCATAACAGGAATTGAGCTGGTGGGAGTGTCCAGGTCTTCTTGCAAATGCTTGGCTTAAATCCAAATGTTTGCTGTGCTCACGATGATGATCTGCTTCCTTCACCGTGGCACTTAAGCTGCTTTGAGCGTGCATTTGTGTTGTACCAGAGCAGAGGCAGCACTGTACTGTTTGGCTCAGTTACCTAGCAGTTCAGAGTAACTAAACTGTCCATCCCCTTAAGGGATTTTCAGGGAAATGCCTTTCATTTTTGACAGCAAGGTAGCACAGGGTGGTTATGATGCTGCCAGTTAAAATGGTGGGGTTTTTTTCATATGTCTGCATTAGTAAAAAAGCCACTTGTTCATTCTTTTTGAGAAAAGGTACCGTGCTAAATGAAAAACTAAGTATCTGTTGACAGTAGTCATTTTATGGCTCAAGAATGCTTTCAACATGAAACATGCTGCCCGGACATCCACAACATACTTTTCAGTGCAGGTCCTACTTCTAGGCTCACCTGATTATGGGGGTGGTTACTTTACCTGTTCTTGAGGACATAGGTCCTGAGTATTGGTTTTACTAGGTGTCACCATGTCTGGCCTCATGATCCATAACTTTTGGAGCAAATCTTGTTCATCTTCCTGTTTTCCCACCCCATTCCCAGCTGTTACACAGTTCATATTGCTTCCTTTCTCCAAGTTCTTAAAAGTCATTGATAGCCAGGGCAGTAGAAGAGACTGCAATGGCACTAGAGTTGAAAAAGAGCTCTGGAGTGATACTCCCTGGTGAACAGAGGAGGGGAGGCAGTAATATAAAGGTTGTTGAAGCGGAATGATGGAAATAGATACTGGGAAGCTACTGAAGACACAGGGACTGATGTGATGGTAGGTTCAAGGGTCTGGTGTTGAGGATAGAGAGCTGGGAGTGATGCCAGGTTGGGAATGAGGGATGCTGCATCTTGACTGAGAAAAGATGGGGAGATGCTGAGATGATACATGGTCCTGCTGCTAAAGTGCTTTCTTTTCCCTTGTCCTTATCACCTCTTTTCTTGTTGCTCCTTTTCCCATTTTTTTTTTTTCCTCTCCTGAAGGGAATAGGGAATGAGGGGAGTTCCTCGGGGCAATGAAGGAGTAAATGTGTAAACATCCACAAAGGCCGGCCAAATCTTGTCTGAAATACATCCCAGCCTCACTGATAAGGCATGCCTTGACACTGTGGTTCAACTGCATTCTTGTTGCCACAAAGGGAATATGGAGTGCATGTCCTGTGAGGTAAATTAATCTATTTTTCTTGCCTAATCATGCCTTTTTGACTAGTGAAACATGGAGACACTTTGCTGCATGCAGCAGGGCTACACTATGGATTTCATAGCTAAGAGCACTTCTTCACTCAAAATGGTGAATGTTTTAAGTGTTTTGGGGCATGCTGAGGCAGTTATTGTGTGTATCACCACCAAATGGGTCTATTTTACAAGGAACGATTATTTTCTTGAATAAAGAAGCATTTTTATGGTGTTTAATTTCCTTGGTAGAACATAGAGAGGTCATAGAGAGATGAAGGGATCTGTGTTTTGAAAATCTGTGTGGAACAGGAAACGTTAGTGTTTAATATAAATCCTGTGATATAAGGGAAGAAGGAGGGGCAAGGGAATATAATATTGTCAGCCATAAGAAAATATGGGCTAATGTCTATCTTTACTTGTACAGTTCAGTACTTGACCATGACATTGCAACAGCCCCTACTCCTTGGAGTTCATTGCCTTGAGGTAATTGAGCCTTGAGCAAATAAATTCTAATACTTGTGTGAAGTGCGCATTTTCTTTTTTCCAAAGTAATATCTGTTTTCCTATATAAACAAAGATTAACCATTAAAGTAAAAATTTTAAACAGGTTGTTAATATCTCATATAGCAGTTGAGGCTGTGAACAAAGTTCTAACTATTCATAAATTATTAGCTTTAAAAAAGCAAAGAGGTCAATCAAAAGAATGGATACATACTTTAGAAAATTAAAATATTCATTGCTATCCCCCTTTTTATTTATTTATTTTTTAATCAGAAAATTAGCTATAAATGTTTTGGGAAAGGTGATCACTATTTATATAAAAGTTGGACTTTGTAGAAGTTACAAGCTTTAAGACATTTTGATAAAATTTTGTGATGTCGCAAGCTAAATCAAAAATAATAGAGATATTTTATCATTTTTTCTGTGGAATGTGTTTATTTTGAAGAACTAGTTGGCATTCAGTAGCTAATGTTTTAAGTCAGTGGTTTCAGCCCATTTCCTTGTTGACTTGTGACTGCATCTCACAAATTTCTGTGTTGTCAAGCAAATAAAACAAATTTTAAATTGGAATGACAAATGAACTGTTAATCCCTTCAGGGCAGGGCTGAGGGAGCTGGGAGGGAGGTGAGGGGGCAGGGAAAAGTTTGTGCTGCTAGAGTGGATAAACAGAGGATTTCAGTTTTCCATGCAGCTTGTCCGACTCCATTTAAAAAACAAACAAACAAACTATAGCTGGATTAATAATGACAATAACCTCATTATTTTGTAAACTAACAAATTAAGGGAACCATAGCTTGTAACTTACTGAGTGAGGAAGGAAGGACTTACTAGGTTTTGCACAAAAATAATCTGGTTCCTGTTGGTGATCCAGCAGTGGTGGTCATCTGATGTTTCTCAGGGTGCAGACAGATGTCTGGATGGTTCATGTCTCAGAAGAACAAGGCTGACGTTCTCAGGCTGTTAGCCATTGGGAAATGCTGTGCATAACCCTCTTAAAATCTTCTGGCATTTGTTTTACATACCATGCACTCCAGTCTTTTAAAGATTCCCGTAAGGTTTCATTCTGCAGCTGCCTTACCCTTGGAATCTCCTGCCCCTGCCCTTCTATCCCAGAGCTTTTCTTGCCTTTCTTGCCAGATGGACCATGTTGCCCAAGAAGGTGGTGTGAGCACCAGACATCAAGTCTGAGGAGGATGGACTTGCTGAACAGCTACTCTTCATTTGCTCTGATTGTGGTTTTTCTTTAGTCTGAGGAAAAAAACCAAGTTATAGATCTTCTGGGAGAAAAGAAAAAAAGTTTGGGAAGAGGGTGGTAAAAGTGGTAAACATCTTTGAAAGAAAAGATGCTTATTAAATGAGAAACAGAGCACATGAATGATGATTCATTAATAAGTACATGATCTTTTGAAGTAAGGCACATTTTCTCAAAAATTGAGGGTTTTCTATAGTCTTTTAAACCTACAGTCTTTTATCTCCTCCCTGCCATTGCTGTTTGCTTTCATAGACAGAATGCTCTCTTGCTTTCTCACTGTCTGGAAGTGGGGTAAAGAATAAACCAGTATTTTAAGTATGTTGTTTGAGGGATTATATTTGTTCTCTAGGGATGCATTTAGTAGACTAGAAAGTCTCCTCAGGTTTTCTAGAGTGACAGTAGTTAGCTAGGAAGCTGTCAGAACAGATGAAATGGGGTCATAATCCCAGTAACAGGAGCATCATGCAGCATGCAAACCAAAATATTTCAGGGAAGGAGATGAATTAATCCCCTTTTATGCCTTTCAAGTTCTGATGAAATGTGGATTCCCACAGAACCCTGTCTCATTCTGTGTTTTCACGAGTTGCCTAGACTCTTGCTTCCAAGTCACACTTCCAAGCTGCACACAAAATGATCATACCATGTTTGGTACAAGTGGGAGCAAGAGAGCACAACTAGGGGTGCATTCAGGTCTTTGATTTTTCCCTGTGCATGGGCTAACAGCCCACTGATTTTAGAGATTACAGTAACTGAATGCTGATGAGGCATTCCACAAGTTGTTATAAAAAAAAAATTACTAAACCCTGCTGTAGCAGAGCAAAAAATCCCCCTTAATATCACTTCAAGAACATACTTGGGTATGCACACCATTGTAGTACAGCAACTCTTACCTGCCTGGGCTTATTGGCATCAGAGGACCCTAATGACTTGTCACTAAGTACCCTAAGTCATCCAATTTCTGTGAGGGCTCCTGCTTTTACCTTCCTTTCTGGCCTAATGCTTACACTAGAGTTTGGATGGGCATCTTCCACAGTCATGTGGGTTTTGTATCTGTGCCTGTGGGATTATTATCATGTCTTCACATTGCCCTGAAGGAGACTACTGCAGGACACGAGATTTTTAACTAGTTACCTTTGTTAAAAGTAATTAGAAATAAAAATGGAGATTGGGTTGGGAAGAGGAGAAGAATTTTTACAAACTCTCTCCACTTTGTTTCCCGAAGCCCCATTTTTCCCATTGTCCTGTTGCTACGTTATTAACAACGATAGAAAGTTATTTTTAACCAGTTCTTTTCACTTGTTGCCTGAAAAGCATAGACATATTATGTGATTAATTGCAGGAATCGTGTGTCATTTTCAAGATATATCTCCAGAACTACAGTAAGAGCTTTGTATTACATCTCTGCAAAAAACATAAAACGTACTTCACGTTTTCTGTCTTTCCCTGCAGTTGCCCACAACTGCAAGAAAAAAATCCTATCCTATCTGCAGGATAGAAAACCATGAGGGAGATATTTTATGTTAAGAGGCATTTTATGGGTGTGTTGTTCACCATTGCTTTCTGAACAGAATGGGAGTTGTTGCAACAAACACCTCTTAAACAAATGCAAAATCCCTTAGATTCAGTAGTAGTGATTTTGTGCTTGAGTCTACTATTGTTATTTGTGTTTTATCAAAATGGCTGGGGTGATAAAGAAATAAGTTCCTGTAATGCATTCAGTGGTGGTTGCTTAGTTTGGAAGAACAAATAGAAAAGCATAAATTCTTACAGTTTAATTAAATTAATCTTGTAGTTCAGTTTTTAGCCTTAGGTGGAGATATAGGAAGATATTTTGGGCATATGCCAGAGCATGTATGTTCCTTGTATGGAGCACTGGCATATATGGAGCTTGTACCTGTTTACAAGATGCCAGTGTTGGTGTGTAGGAATTTTGTTCAGACTAGAACCTATGATTGTATTTAGACAGTCCATACAGATCTTGCTAAAAATAGTCTTGAAATTTATTTATTTTTTAAAAATTTTTGTAATGCGTATTTGACTTTTACTGTGTGTCTGGTGCTTGATCAGGTTCTGATAGCCTTTATGCAGACAGCTATTTGATTGGTAACCTGAATTAGCACAAAACATATTGCTTCAATACTAGACCCCCTTTTTTTTTTCTTTTTTTTTTTTTGTATTATTTACTTCATGGCTACTGCCTTTCTGTAGCTGAATTTCTTCATTGTTGGATTTCCATGCACTATGTTCCACAATCCTGCTGTTCTTTTTGTCTTATTTATGAATTCTCTTTAGAAGTGGACTTACCAGTTGTCTGAATTGCACAAGAGCCCGTTCAAGTGGTAGTAGCCAAGTATGACCTGGTAGTGTCTCTGCACTTGTAGGTGCAGAGTGTCCTTTTTGGGGTTTCCATGCTGTTGGCGTGTGTGGTTTCTCCATTGGAGGTTTCAGGGCAGGATGAAGGTGTCGGCCACAGTCACTTAGACTGGTACCATATGAAGAATATTCCTGCAGAACAGGGTCTGGTGATTTCACTGGGAATACCTTTAGTATCTTTTGTTATCCCTTCATCCCTCCATCTTTCCATCTCTCTGAAAGTTATTTCCACAGTAGTGATTTTGCTTCTGTTTCTGCTTCTTTCTCATTTATTCTGTTGCACCAGAAATGAAGGAGAACAGGATTCTTCTGAACTCTGGAATACACAGGCCCTTCACACACCTGTTTCAAGACTGATGTGCTGGGAAAATGCATTTGTTCAAGCCTCCAGAGGCTGCCAGTTCTGCAGCTCTCTGCTTTCAGGATGGAGCCACACACACGTATCCATCCATCGCTGCAGAAAAAAAATGGTGCTTCTGCAAGGTTCCAGGTATTAGAGGAGATGCTCTTGGTTGGCAGTTACTGCTTTACTGAGCTCCTGCCTCCCCTGTGGCCAGTTGTTGTGAGCAAGCTTAATGAGGAGGCTGCAGGAGAACCAGCTCCTGCTAATTGACATCATCCATTTGGCACTGCAGGAATGCTGAAGTTGAGGATCTTGTCCACACGTGTGTTCATGACATAGTGAGGAGCAGTAAATGCCTACTGTGTTTTATTTAGTTTTTAATTGGTGAGTATTTTATATTGATTTGTTACTCTACAGAAGGGTGTTTTCTACCATCATTTTAGCCTTTCAGTTTCCCCTGTGGAAGCAACACTTCAGCTTTATCACTATCTTGCTGGAAAAAGTCCTTCAGTGAAACTGACCCTGCTAGGTTTGTAACGGGATGAAGACACCACGTCAGTTTTCTGATGACTTTTCATAGTCTGATTAACAGTTACTCACAAAAAACCAATGTTAAAAGTCTGTAGATTTTACCATGTAAAAGGGCTCTAGTTCTTGAAGTGAGCATGGTTTCCTATGAATTGCTTGTAGATTTATTTTTTTTTTATGATAACCTGCAGATCTTTGCAAAACCATTTGCTTCCTTCTGTGGCTTCCCATATGCTACCCTCTCCCCAGCAAAAAAAAATAAAAAAAATAAAAAAATTAAAAAAAGTAGGAAAATACCTCAGCATTGACCAGTAGTGCTCTGAGGGAGATATGCTGTAGAAGGTGGTATCCCTGACCTACTGGTGCAGTTTTGAGTGCAGTGCACAGTAGAGCTCCCCAGTGAGTTAATCTCCTTTACAAAATACAGCTACTCAGCCCATAGGAAAAAAAATATTAAGCCTTGCTTCAAAACCAAGTCCCTGGTCCTGGCAAAAAGCGGGAGTGTATAAATGCAGGAAGATGCATTTAGCATTCAGATTCCTGTGGGAATTTAATTGGGGACAAGAAATAAGCGTTGAAGCCAGTAATAATTTCTGTATTTGGAAGATGGAAATTAGGGGTAATAAATTTAAATTATGGTTAGAGGTTTGGTTGTTGTTTTTTTTTCCCCACACAACTTACATAAGAATTATTTGTTTTGCAAACCATTACATTTTGAGAGAGGTATAATAGTCCCCTTCAATAGCAGAGTGAAATTGAAGTTCCTGTGTGCAAGATTGGTGTGCCTGCAGTTGCTCAGTTCCTGGTGTGTGCTTTTCATGTGTATAAAACTGTGTCATGTCTTCTCTTGTGCTTTCTCAGGGCAGAAGGCTTGCTTCTGCATTGCTCTGATGTGTCCAGATGTAGCTAGTCAGGAGTGCTCAATTCCTGGCAGACTCATAAGTGTTCTATGAGTGAATCTGAAAAAGCAGTTTTCTATTCTGGGCTATATTCAGTAACTGGAGGAAATCTTAGTTTTGGCTCTTTGGTCTCCAGCTGCTACCACAAACTTTCTGAACTATATGCTGACAACATTGAAGAAGTTTCAAAAGTTAAGGTTGGTGATGAATGAATCACAAATGTTACAAGGAACTTCAAATTAAGAGTTTTCCAGAGAATGCCATACGTACACCCTCAGATGTTTCACTTTTCACCGTGATCAGTGAGCTTTGTATAAGATTTGGGGACAGCAGGAAGTCCCAGGCTTGTTACTCAGAGTACAAAGGCATTGTAATTTTTTTACAGCTGAGAACTCAAATTTGCTTTGCACCAAAACATGCTCTTCCTTTCAAAAATGTATTAACCATACTGTCCTTAAACTTTTTTTTTTATATGAATTAAAAAAACTAAAGCATGTGACATTCTTTCTTCCTTCCTTACAAAGTGAATACTTTGCAAAGTAGATCTCCATGTGTTTTTTCCAAGAACCCTTTGCATACCTTGCAGGCACTGCATACATTGTCTAGAATCTCATGAAGCTGTGTTTTAGAGAAAGTGTCATTGTTTTTTGGTTTTTTTTTTATTCATTTGAACTTTTGGTGGATGAACATATTGGTAATTGAAGGCCTGCACTGGAGCTCTGCATGTGCTTACAGTGGTGATTTGTAAGGATTTGGGAAGTGTTGTTGAGCTGCAATGATTATGAAAAAGCAATATAACTGGTGAAGACTAATAAAACACCATGTTTATTGCAGGGGGAGGGTGTGAGTGCAGGTTTCTCTTGAAAATTCACATGAATATTTTTATGTGCACATTTTTAATTTGGTTGTTTATGTGTAGTTAGATTTAATCAGCAAGTAGAAGTTAAGGCCAGGCACTATTTGGTAGCTTCTGAGCTATCTGTGATTGCTTCCAGACTGAGTGAATGAAAAAGGTGCCATGTTAGATCACTGTTAAATCCTAATGCTTGTGGATTTATAGTCTCTATTTTCAATAATACAGCTTACTGACCTTTTAATAGCAAAAAAAAAGAAAATTAACTTACTGCTAGTACATATTTGGTGTCTATTATACCCGTCCTAAATAGATTCCAGAATTAAATACCTAAGTTAGAAGCCTTTAGCATGTAACCTACTAATGGAATTATGCATTTCTTCTGTTTTATATTGTGATGGCATTTATTTGATTCACAAAATCCATGAAGACTATATCTTTAAGCCTTGTGTACTGAGAACAAGGGGGAGCTCAGTCTGTTAGAGTTGAGAATGAATGCAACTATACTTCCACTTTAAATAAAAGATATATGGTTTACTTTCAATAGAGAATATCATTCAGCTTTATCCTGCAGTTCAGAGGTGGTTTGTTGATGCTATACAGAAGATAGTCCTGCTCTTTAAAATGGCAACATCCAGATTTTCTTAACCATCATTACCAAGATCTGTACAGCTTTGTCATTTATACATGTAATTTCTATTTTTAAATAGTTCAAGCTATAGATCTGGTAATATACAAAGATTTTTCAATCTGTCTCTGTAAATATTTGTACATTTATCCTGATCTCAAAGATCTAAATCACTTTGATAAGAATATAGCTTTCAAGAACTTTGTTTGCTTCAGTCTTGTTAATTTTCTCTTTTTAATTATTCTTTTCTTAGTTCTTCCTAGTTCTTTTCTTTTTTAGTTCTGCATTTTGATTATTAGCATGAATTGGATATGTTGCTTAAATGGATAGAACTGAAAAAAGACAATTCTCTTTTTCCATATACATGAGGAAAAAAAATTATTATCCTCTCTGTAGCTGTTTAGCATAATGTCTCATGATAGCCTTGTACTATTGGGCAAGGAAATTAATTTATTTGCCCATTGTAATGTTCATGTGCTTCATGTTAAATTAGGAAGAAATGTCACATGACATAAACTTTTAGAAAGTTTGCTGCATGGATGCTTCATCTTTTGTTTGTAAAAATGTGTTTCAGATACCATGTCTTCAGTCATGTCAAGTGTTAATAATGTTTTGAGATGTCCTTTAATATTGTTATATGTTGGACTTTTTTTCAAGTTGACCTGGGTATCAAAAATAACTAATATCATTCTGTTTTCTGCAGTACTTTGGAAGTTTGCTTGTAATATTCTGTGTTGAGCTGGCCTGTGGTGTTTGGACCTATGAGCAGGAAATAACGGTGAGTCAGAAAAAAAGGCTGCATTTTTTCAACAGAAGAAAACAGCTATTTCCATTAGCTAGCTGTTTTCTGATTGCTGTAGTGTTTATCTTTGTCAGCCTAGTTTCAAGTGACTGCCTTTTTTTTTTTTTAAAAAACAGAGAATTCTTCTGGGAAATCTTGTCTGTCTGGAAGGTCCTATCTGGATTTCTCCCCTGCCTTTGGCTTTGGGAGACAAATCCTGCAGCCCTTGATTTAAGGAATTCACTTTTTGTTTATTCTTGCTTAGGCAGGTTCTTATTATCTTCAAGACTTCCACTGATTTTATTCAGGCTTAAGATACATATTTTGGGTGAGGAGATGTGAGAATGTAAAAGTGTTTTGACCCCAGAAGTTCTTCAATGTTTTGAAGAGCTATAGCTGAGTGTACTATGTTGCAGATAGTGTGTTCTTTTCAGCTGAGGACTTGCTGTCTGCCAAAACCTTCACACTGCCCCCACAAACTATAAATGCCAGATTTAAGCAAAACATGTCTTAGCTATAAAACACTCTGCTGTAAACTTGTGAAGAGGTTTTATCTCGGTTTAGTTTTTATAGCTGTACCAACCTGTAATTTTCAAACTGAAGACTTGTAACCGTCATGTGAGAAAATGGGTGTTGAGCAGAAATTAAACTGAAATGTTATTCTGCTGGTTGCTAAATCCCTACATCTCGTACAATCTGGTACATTTTTATGAATAGAGGGACAAATATTTTCTCTGAGCTGCCAAGATATGCCAAATAATACTGGTCTTTCCAATAGTGAGTTGCAATTAAATTGCAGTAACGTGGGAGGGAGCCTTCTTGATATTTACATGGTACTGGGACCAAAGGAATTTCTGACAGATTTGAAGTCTGAAGTTACGTGGCAGCACTTTGCCTGATCATTCATTCCCTTGCAGTATAGATTCCAGAGGGGTGTGCTAATAGAACAATGATTAAGGTTATTCCTTTACTTTAAATGTCAGTTTATATTAGTGCATTTTAAAACTTGGAATGCAGATAAGAGGAATGCTTCAGTCTATGGGCACAGCTGCACAAACTTTGTCAGTAGGAAGCTTCCTGAAATAATGTAGCTTTCTCTAGCCTTCATTATTCAGTTAGAGAACCTGAAGTTATGGTGTTTTTCATTGTGACCCGCAAGCTTTCAGTTGGCTGCTGCTGAAACCTAAACCTGAGACAGTTCGCCTTAACTACTCTAAGTTAAGGCATTTGGTGATGCTGCTTCCCTTCAGAAAAAAATACAGTTGTCCCTACACCCCTTTGCCAAAAGAAGCAATGCCAAGCTTCATGTCTGCACCTTCTGCAGTGGATCACCATGAACCTGGGTACTCCATGCTCCTTTGGTTCTCCTTCTTTCTCCCAGGAATTTGGGTGTATGAACATGAGCATGCAAATAGAATAGAAAATAATCTCTTCAGCAACTGCTTTTCTTTTACTGACTCTTTTCTTATTCTCTTCTTCTTTTTATTCTCCCTCCCCTGAAACACTGAGGGTTTGTTTTTGTTTTTGTTTTTTTTTGTTTTCCATCTAATTTCCCCTTCTTATTCACTGCTGCTCTTTATGTGATGAGGCAGGCCAAACTGAGGTTTCTTGCTGCTGAGACACATAGGGAGTGTGGTCGTCTAGAAGAGCGTGATTGTGTTTCAGTGGTTCTTTCATAGCTGTGCAGGTCATTTCCCTCGAACATGCTGTTTCCTACTCTACTTGATAGATAAAAGTACTCCTTATACCCTTGAAGGTGACTTGATGTCATGTTGGTTTCAGTGTAACATGAAATCCCATGAGCCCTTGGTGGGTTTCAGAGAATCTGTTGGCATTAGTGTAGGTGTGTGGGTGATGTTGTCAAAAATGTCACTGAGTCATAACCGCCTCTGCTGATCCAGTATGGGCTCTCCTTGGCTTGTGGACAAGAGTCCTTGTATAAACAGTTTTCCTTCCAGCTCATGATAGGTCTCAGCGTGAAGTGTGCCTCATGACTAATTTATTCCACCCACAAGATGGAAAAGCCAGTGTGGGTTCTCGGCTTACTTGGGCATTGGTCAAGCCTTGATACTCATTAAAAAAACTAATAATGAGTAGGTCTGAACGGCAAACCAAGCTTTATAGAACTCATGCTAAAATCAAACCAGCATCTCTAGTTCTTGTTTGTTACACAGAACAGAAAAGTGGTGCTGTGTAGGCAAACAAATGCACCTGAAGATCGTGTATAACTCTCACAACTGCCTGCATGAGCTGATGGGAAGCTGATTAGTAGATACATTGATGTTGTTAGTTTGACATGTTTGCATTCTCAGAGCAGTCAAATGCACAGATTCCCATATTCCTCCTTAGCTCCAGAATTCAAACTGCCTTCCTGCAGTGAGGTTCAGTTTGTTTTGACTTGCTTTTAATCTCCTTCTCTCACTTCTTGATTTTTTTTCCCCCCTGCTTTCCATTGTTTTCATAAAGAAGTTGGACGCCTTGTGTTACGTTGTAACTTTGGACTGTATTCAACTCAAATAAGATAATAAAAAGCAAATAGTCTAGCAAATATGAGTTTAATTGTAGTGATATAAAATAGTATCCAAAGAAAGCAGAGCACTAGCTTCCAGAGTAGAGGAAAGAGAAATGCATTGAGTATGGTATGAAATTATATTGACCTGTGTAAATGCTTGTGGTAGAAATATTCTGTGATGTTGTTTTTAAGTAATTTTTATTACTCCACTGCTAACGTATTTTTCACATGCCCAGTTTTGAGTTCAATTGTAAGCAATAAAAATTCTGATAAGTGGTAACATTCCACTATGTTAAATTTCTGGGATATTGTTAATATATTTATATTCATGATATATGAAGCTTTATCAGGGTGTCAAAAATGTAATATAACTTAGCAGTGGTGATGAAATGTTATCAGATGATCTTATTTGGATTACAGGGTCAGTAAGACAGTAATGGTCCCTTTATATTTGTAGACCATATAGCACAAGAAAAACCAGGCTCTCTGGGAAGTATTGTGATCATTTTTTTCTTAGATAACATTTATTGCTATTTGCAGAATGCTCTTTCTGTTCACTCCAAGCTGAACAGGATAAGATAGCTAAACCACAGCCACGAGAGGAGCTGGGCTCCCTCACTCTCTAGATGAAAGCTGATACTGCAATTGTGATTTCTTTCACCATGACTATTAAGGTTAATGGGAACAAGGCAGAACTCAGTTTGAATACTATGTGTGTCTAGAAAGGCAACTGCCTTTCCTTGTTTTAGTTTGACACACTGAAATTTATGCTGCTGAACAGGTTGGTTTCCTATCTGGACTCTTAACTGTATTGTATGCCAGGTGCCATAGCACTTGCTTCTGATGTTTCTAAGGAATAGCTCTCTGAGGGTTGTAGTCTGACAATGGAGAGCACCAGCACCTTGCTTCTGAGGACTCAAATTTGAAAGAAAAATACTTTAAGAATCCTTATTTCAAAAGAAAAGATGTAGAAGGTCATGAGTGTGTGTGAAAAAAAATAATAATTCAGGGTCTCATTGCCTACTCTTCCTTGTTACTGTTTGTGAGCAAGATACTGAAATCGAGTTACATTTGGGATACCAGTGTTCAGGACTCCAGAAAAATCCAGAAGGCCATGGAAAGGACTCTCAGGGTAGAGTTCTTCTCAATTGAGTTTATAGATGTAGAAGTTAGACATACAAATCTGTCTGTCACCTTAGTGGAGTGGATTTGAGACATCAAGGGAATGATTTACCTGCTATATTTAAAATATTTATCTTAAGATGAATTGCCCCATCCACCTGTCTGTCTGTTTCTTTTTATTGACTAAGACAACACTAGGTAGATACCTAAACAAGGGCAGACACATGCTATCTCTGATGACTTGATGGGGCTTGATTAAAGTTTTATTCCAGGTTAAAAAAAAAATCTGGTAATGATATAACCAGATAGTACCCAACTATCTCTGAACCTCTCAAAATTCAGGTCCTTTTCCAGTGGACAGGAATTGTAAGCAAAGGATGAAAATAACTTTCTCCTGATATTTTAATAAAGACTTGTAAAGTTTCAACAACATAAAAATGGAAGTACTTTTGTTTCCCGTTTTATTTGCATGCAAAGTTATTTTGGTCATTGCACTGCAAAGATCTCGGGACAGGTGGAAGTTCTGGGTTTGTTGTGTGAATCACTTTTCTTTCCTTGCTCCAGGTTCCAGTGCAGTGGTCAGATATGATAACACTGAAAGCCAGGATGACCAATTATGGCCTACCTAGGTACCAGTGGCTGACCCATGCCTGGAATTTCTTCCAGAGGGAGGTAAGATGACAGTTAATTCCTGAGCTGAAGTAATTTACTAAATGTTTTTTATTTGCTAAAAGAAGAGGTTTAAGTAAATAGGTAATTAAATGCAGTTCATTTCATGTGAAATGCTGTCTAGTGAGGATCTCTTTTAACATCACTTGATAATCTATCTCTGGACCTTTTGTAGGTTCTAAAGATGCTAAAACACCTTAAAAGAACATTAACTGAATTCAGTTAAATTGCTAACAGTCTTCTCCTTTGCCAGTGAAGTTAGGACACGAGCATCTCTTAGGTTAATTATAACATTTAAGAACATGATGTATATTAAAATTTAAAATCTGCAGGTAAAGTAAAATGTCCATTTCTATGTGCTGTTTAAATGTTAGACTGTGTTCCCCTTCCTGTAGGCTCTGTTAGTTTCCTTTCATGGAGCACTCATGGTTAAAATATGTGCTTAGCTGGAAATGAATGGGAAAGGAAGTTTCCAAAAAGATGCCAACACTGTCTCTTTGGCTGAGGTTTGAGAAAGTGATCAGGGTTTGCATTTCCTTTGACTGGGCGGGTGGGAGACAAACCAAAAAGCTTCATTGTGTATTCACAGTTTTGCCCTCTAGCCTACTAAAATTCAGAACTGTTTTTAAAGAATGAAGTATTATGTTACAAAAACATGAAATTGCCCAAGGTAAAACCCATTAACTCCAAATATAACTCACGTTCAGGAAGGGAACTCTTTAACTGCCTGTCATTGTGCTGCCCTTGTTGAAATGTTGAAATCTATCATTGTTGCACAGATTTCCTGTTTATTTAAACATTTCCTGGCAGCACTTGGTTAATCTGTATTTAAACTAAGACCTGAAAGAAAGAGTGAGGAGTACATGAGGTTAAACACCTCTCCACTCTCCTTACTCCCCTGCTTTGGCTATAAAAGTGCTCTGTGAAACCAAATAATTCTTCATTCATATGTGTAGTGTTTGTATCTGTTCTGTACCTGAGGTAATATAATTAAATGGTCTTGATTTCCCTGAATAGAGCTGATTTAAATATATAGGTTGATTAAAAGCTGCCTATTATCCTCCTGGTTGTTGTAGTGTCATCACAATACCTGGTTTTAATACAGATATTAGTAACAGAACTTCAACTCTGCCTTAACTCTTCCAGGGGAGAGAAAGTTCGTTTTAGAAGTTAGATTTCCTATATTCCAACTCTGACTAGAGAAATTATTTGGGGAAAGTTTCTGAAGTGAACTGAGGAGGCTTTTTTACAGCTCCTACTTAATTGATGGGCTCTCATTTTTATTCTCTCTAGTCGTAACTCAGATGGTGGATGTGTGAGCCTGGCTTCATGCCTGAAGGAGCACTATGCTTGAGGCCCTTCTTCAGTCAATATTACAGGTTTTTTTCCTAAAGAAAAAAAAATGGTAATTACCCTTTTGTTCCCAAATATTCAGCCCTGATCAGCTTTGTGCTTGCTCTTCTCTATCTTTTAACATCTGAGAGAGATGGGAAATTAATTTCACCCCAAGCCCTTTTCTGGTCAAATATCAGAGTTGTGACCATGTGGAAGAAGATGGTAAGGGTCAGTTGAAGTCAGGAAGGAAGAACTGGGTGGAGAGAAGAAAAGATTAGAGAGTAAGGAAAGGATATTTAATGGGGTGGTCTTTGCAGTTACAGGGACAAGCCAAAGCTGGAGCTTTCCTAAGAAATCCCTGTGCTGGGAGGATTTTGACTAGCAAACTGATAAAACCAGAGACATAAAAGCTATGGTGAAAAAGAAAAGTGAGATATTTAAGAGAACTAGTGAAGTCAAGGCATAGTGTGTGCAAGTGTGGTGTCTGAGCACTCACCTGCTTGATTGTGACTGAGGAGTTGTGTGGTATACACCACTGTACAGACAGAGACTCTGTCTCTGAAGCAGGTAATGGGGGAAAATGTTGCCAAGCTCATGTGTCAAAGGAACTGAGTGAAGACTTACAAGCTCTCAGACTGGTACAGAGAACATCCAGACAGAAAAAAAAAGCAGCATCGAGTTCCTGCAGCAAGGTAGTTTTTGGGTTTTTTTTGTCCTATCAAGTCCCCATCCAGTGCTGAAGAAAATCTAGTGTAGCTGCTTCAACCTTTTTTTTAATGTGAAAGTACCTAGGAATGTGGTAGGCTGGTCATTTGGCTTTAAATCTCTACGTGTGCTTTGCAGAGGCGAAGACAGGTTGTTAGTCCTGGTCGGTTTTATAGCCAATTATGGCTCATCTGCTTTGCAGCTAGACAGCCTAGTTCCATGGTTGATTCTGCTGCAGTGCTTATTTTAGTGTGATACCCCTTCCTTCCATTTTCCTTTCAGCATTTGTCATTTCTTTTTTTTTTTCTTTTTTTTTTCTTTTTTTTTTTTTTTTTCTGTATTCAGATAAAACTATGCTTTTCCTCTTCAGGTTTACAACATATGTGCCCATAGTTGTAGCTTTGCAGGAACAGTCCTTGCTAGTAAGACCTTAATCATCTTTTCCTCCTTCTTTCTTCAGTCCCAGGTACACTTGTTCATTAGTCATCATGTGTTAATTCCTTGTAGTAAGGATAGCAGAATTACAGGGTAGGAAAACTTCTGTGAAGCATCCTCTGAGGGAGTGGTTAGAATTTAATGGTCAGAGCAATATCACTGTCTCTTTTTGAGGTGTTCCCTGGTCACTGCATGACATTTTTCATGTTCCCTTTATGTCAAAGCACAGCAGAAGTAGGTGGATGGAAGCACTGTAGATGTTTTCTAGTCCTACATAAATACTTTGTAAGCTATTAACAGGAATTTATTTAGCTGTTTTGATAACCTACTTTTATGAAGAAGTGGCATCATTATTGCTCATCTTGGCCAATCCTTCCTTTGCAGTTTAAATGTTGTGGGGTGGTGTACTTCACAGACTGGCTGGAAATGACAGAGATGGACTGGCCACCTGACTCCTGTTGTGTCAAAGAGTTCCCAGGATGCTCTAAGCAGGCACATCACGAGGATCTCAGTGACCTTTATCAGGAGGTAAGAAGAAAACTGGATATTTCAGAAGGCTTTGTACATTGTTCCCGATCCAGTCATTTTCCAAACTTATTTAAAGTGCAGAAGAAAGGTTTGTAATCATGTTTTTGAAAAGTACTTGCTGTGTTTATTTATGTTTATTATTCATTAATGCTGAAGCGGAGGAAGGAAGGAAGGAAGGAAGGAAGGAAGGAAGGACGGACCTAACCCACCATTATCTGGAGGTGGGATGGAATCATAGGCTCATTTAGGTTGGAAAAGATCTTTAAGATCTTCATGCTGGAGAGGGCTCAGTTTAGCTGTGTGCTTTCTGGATTGGAAGGAGATTTTGCTCTTACTAGGATACATGAGGGAAAGGACTGCAGCAATTAACACAGGAAATGTTAAGAGAGGCCTTTAGGTGGAAGGGGAGAAAACAAACATGAGCACACTAGGTGTTACCTGAGCAGGGCTATTCTGATGTCTTCTGAAGAACTGGTGAAGAAGCTGGCAAGAAAGGGTCTCTGCTGGGCTTGTCACAGTGGCCATGCTAATGAATAGTCCCTGGTGACACAAATTTTGGAGAAGGAGTACTAACTAGAGTGTCTTGTCGAAACGTCAAGGTTTTCTCATCTCTTCTGCTAACATTTCATGCCCACAGCCATATTCCAGGAAGGTGGTTCTCTGCACAGTTTGGGTTCTTTTAGTTCTACTGGGAGAAAATCAACGGCCAATGATGGCCAGAACATAAGGGCTGTGTTAAGATTCACTTGATAGAAAATCTGTCTCGCTTTTTTTTCCCCAAAGAAACCTGGAGGGCACGTTTATGGTTCTTCCCTACCCCATATCATTTTGGATGGATTCAGCTCTTAGCAAATAATTTTTTCTGTTCTCTACTGTAGAATCCCTTCCAGAAAATGACAGGCTGTGTTCTGTTTTGCCAGCCACAAACTGTCACTCTTTGAGATATATACAATATTTTGTTGGCAAAACATTACTGTTTTTTTCCCCATGGTGCTTTCCTGTGGGTTGTCTCACAGGCTCTTACAGTGTATTTGCTAATACGTTTATCAATATCACGCAAAAACAACTTACACTTGCAAGGCTAATCTGTCTGACTTCTACTTGGGAGAATTGAAGGAGAAAAGCTTTTTTAGAAAGTGACTGAAAACAAAATGCATAGTCTAGTGGTTTGAGAAAGGAGTCTGATGAGATTAGCCTTGCTAGCCTAAAATTGGTTTATGCAAATGCTTTGTAAGTCCATACTGGTACTTCAGAAGAATTCTTTGTAGCGCTTCAGAAAACTGATGTTTGGCTTGGCTGGGATTGATAAAATTGTTATGTTGTAGCTATACTGTAATTTTCTGCTGGGACCTCACAGTTTTCTGTGGTCTGAGTTGGAATCCTTAATACAATTTTTGTAGAAAGAAAGGTGGCTTACTTAAAGTTCTGCTTGAGAGTATTTTTGGCAGGAATCAAATTTACCCTGCTAGAGTTTGAAAGCTGTTTTTTCAGATGTGTTAGTCTTCTCGGACTGCTTGTATTCTGGTGAGCTTTTCCTTTAGTGCAGCTGATGGAACAGACTAAGCTTAGAAAGATTGTTTGGTTGTAAGGGAGGTGTGGGAGATGACAGTGTGGCCACAGAGGTTTGTTGTGGTCTGAGGACTAGGGGAGCTCTGCCCATACAGTGATGGAGAACTGTTGCCTATAAGATTATTGTTAGGAGTCGATAACATCAGAAAAATCAAAATTGCATGTTCAGTATTTTTTACTTTGTTTTCTACCATAATTTTAAGCATACACAAAATCAGAGTATACAACAGATCTTTTGAATGCACTAATGGTTTATCTTTTCTGCTCTTAGAAGTGCCTTATTTAAGATCTGGTCCTTATTTCACAATGTTGTAGTTAATCAGAAGTACATGCTTTGTTTCCATTTTAACACTGAAAATATAAAACAGCCTTTGTAATAGATATGAATCATGCCTTTAATCCAGGCTTTGTAGGAGTCTGAAGCTAATTCTTCTGAACGATGGCTGCGAAGTTTTATACTGGTTTTGAGCTGTCAACAAGAGCTCCCTGTTTAGTGACAAACTTTTACTTCTGCCGAGGAAAGTATATTGATGTTCTCTTTAATTGCAGACTACCAGCTATGAATGTGTCGCATAAGCAGAAATAAAATGCATGAATGTGAGGATAACAGGGGTGGCTGGATATTTCTCAATTTTGAAACTGATTTTGAATGTGTATTAGAGCAGAACTGTAAGAACATCATTAAATAGAGGGAGGCAGTCTATCTAGATTGGACATAATTTGTCTCAGTTATGTGTCTGTACTGCAGGAGATGCAGACATTAATGCTAGTGCTCTCCGTTAATGGATGTTTCCTCTAGGCAGCGAATGAGCTCAATTTGAATACTGCTGTGGTTGAGCATTTTTAAATTGTGACCAGTGTGTACCTTCATCCCTTAAAGTTACCAGAAGTATTTAAATGTAGCCCATTGTTCTGTAATTAAAAACAAAGAAAAATTGTGTGGTTTGTTTTTTTTTAAATAGTATAATTATAACCCTGACTTCTAATTAGACAAAAAGACACTGGTGTATTTTTGTTCTTCATCAAGATCGATTACATTAGTGTTGGTACAGTAATTTTTTTTCTTTTCATATGTCAAGGAATCTACATTTACTCCTTGATCAGTGTCTAAACCATGTTAGTGTTCAGAAAATGACACAGAGAAATGATGAATGAAGCAAAGACATTGAAATCCTTTATCTTACTCTGGTACAATTGTATAGTACAGAATTCTTATTTAGATCCAAAATGAAAATCTGTTGGCTGCAGTGTGGTTTGGTTTTTTTGTGGTTTTTTTGTTTGTTTGTTTGGTTGTTTTTGTTTGTTTGTTTGTTTGGGGTTTTTTTTTGGTTTTTTTTGGTGTGTGAGGCAATAATTTGTCCTTTCATAAAATACATTCAGGATATAGCATTTGAAGTTGTTGACTTTGGGGAATTTCAGTGTGATTGAAAAGTGCTGTTTATTATGTCCTGCCTTCAGATTCTGTCATTTTGATCAACTGCTTTCTTTTCATAGAAAATCTGTAACAAAAATGTAGTAAGGATATAAACACAAAAATGACATTTTGAAGACAGTGCCTGTTTTGATGGGTACCTGATGTCATCTTCTGGGACCAATGCCTGTTGGTACCTGTGGTGTTACCCCATCTTTAGCTTTTCCCTTGGTGTCTGGATTCCTTTGATTTTTGTACTGTGAAGCCCTGCAAAGTTTGTTACGGAGAGTAACCACAGGCCATAGTGGCTAAGAGCCCTGTCTTCAAGATTTCATTCTTCTTAAAACTAGGCATCACCTTTCCTGCTCAGCAAGCATCACAGCTTGTGTTTACACTGTCATTTGGTAGCTCCCGGAGCTGGTGTCTCTTGGTGGCTCCTTGGTGCCTTACGGGAGCCTGGGAGATTTTCTGAAGCCTTGTATGGTAATTAGTTAGCCACATAATCAAACTGTGAAGCATGAACTAATGGTTTGGAAAGAGACAAATTCCTGTTTCTTGGAAACATCTAAAACAACTAAATAATAGTAATTATTTTCCTGTAAATAATTGCAGAGGCGGTGAATGTGCCCATCTTCCTAGTGCTCTAGCACATGGGTAGTCAGCTCTTTGGAGTCTAGCTGCTGGCTCAGGTTTGTGCAGAGCCTGTTTCAGTGGCATGTAATGAGTCCAGATAAAACACTAAAAAAGATGGGAAGAAACACTGATGAGGTTGTACAGTTCTGTAGCTCTTTTCTAGAATATTGCTTTAACTTCAGATTGTGGTATTACTTGTACAAAAAGTCTGAAGAGTTTCAAGTAATTTACAACTTTGAAGATCTGCAATTTAAGGAAACCAGATGATTAAGGGAACTTAGTGGCTTTTTAACCTTCACAAAACCAGTTGAGTGTCTTTAGAAGTCAGTGATAGTTGATAGGAACTCGGATCACTCAGATCAACTTTAAGGAATTTCTGATTTGAAGAGTTGCAAGTGCTCCAAAATCTCTTGGAGTTTGTTACATGTGTAAGCTCTCAGTGTATGGAAAAAAATGAAAGTGAAATGGAAGTGATTAAAATGTCAGCAAAATAATTTTGAAAGTATTGTTTGAAGGAGATGCAAAAGAAATTTTGAGGAGCCAGAGAAACCAGCACTAGGTAGGATGTGCTAAACCTTGGGAACTGCAAGCCAAATAATACTGACTAATTTTTCTACATCTGTTTTTGTTTCATAGGGATGTGGTAAAAAAATGTACACTTTCTTGAGGGGAACGAAACAGTTGCAAGTGCTGAGGTTTCTAGGAATTTCTATTGGAGTAACACAGATCCTGGCCATGATCCTCACTATTACTTTGCTGTGGGCATTGTACTATGACAGAAGGGATCCTGGGGCCAATCAGCTCATGGCCCTGAAGAGCGATACCTCACAGCAGCTGTCCTGTCATTCTGTGGAGCTACTGAAACCAAGCCTGACAAGGATCTTTGAACACTCATCCATGGCAAACAGCTTTAATACACACTTTGAAATGGAAGAGCTATAGGTGATGCCATGAATCTGAGAAGGCATAAAGGGGTTTTGTTGGTTTTATTCTGTTCCATCATGTATGCCAAATATACCAGTCTCCATATGCATCAGAAAACGGCTAATGAGTGGAAGTGGAGGAGGCCAGCAGAGAAGGAAGGACAAACCTGTCTGCCTCTTCCCCATGGCCTCAGCCATGACACAGAGTTGATTTTGTTTGGTTTTCAAAAGGCACTCGTTTGCTGGGCACAGGAATATTTAACAATGTCACAACTGTATGATGTGTAGAATGCTGGTTCACCCACCAGTAGACAGACAGAGCCTCTTAAGGAAACACCATGGGCAAGGAATCCTCATCCTCTGAAGAAACAACTATGTTCTGGACAAACAAAATGTGACTTCAGTTGAAATTGACTTTCACATTTTTAATAAGCCATTTTGGAAGATGTTTTAATCAGGGATCTATGTATATGTAACTGTGTGGTTTTGTGTGTGCATGGAAAGCAGAACTCAATTCAAGTCAGTACTTGGATTTAAAAATTTGCAAGATTTGTAAAAACGGTGAGATTTTCTTTTTTTCTAACAAAACCTTTATCTTAGCTGTTCTTGATAAAGATGTTCTAAAACTTCTATTTTTATCTAACATAACTGTTTAATTTTTAATTTTATATATATTAAACAGGGATTGTAAAGAAAATGATGACTCTGGACAATAGACTTTTAATTTTGAGTAATTCTGGAGAATTCTTCTTCAAAACAGTTTATGCTATGGACTTTTTCTTAGCAAGAAAAAAGAAAGCCTTAAACATTCTTTCCAAAATGGGAATCAATATGGGAGTAGCACATTTTTTTTAGATAAATCTTTTCTCCTGTCTGTGATTTCCCTTAAGATAGAAACAAAAGACCACAATGAAAATGCTTACTGTTCTGGATGCTATTGCAATAATTGTAAAAATGCATAAGGAGAAATTACACTTTGGTGGCTTCTTCATTAAGAGCTCTCTAATGGCTTAAAAATGCCAACTGAAAACAGCATTAAAATGTATTTATTGAGGTGGGGAAAGTGCATTTTACTGTATTTTTATTAACAATGTTTATTTCATAGGATTATTTTTGCAATTGGCCACGCTCATGAAATATATATTTGTTCCACTGAGTACAGTAGTTTGTGGCAAATGGGTTTTTACATGATACTACTTCAGAAATTCTTTCATGTGTCTTGGAATTTGTAAAGGAAAAGAGGAAAAAAAAAACAAAACAAAACCAAAAAACCCCCTCCAAATACAAAACATGAAGGTGTGATTTGGTAGACAATAAAATTACTTTTGTCTTAAATTCTATAACAGCTATTTTATTTTGAAGTCCTAGAGTGTGAATGCTTTGGGTGCGAGTTGGGAGGGTCCTTCTAAATTGATGTGTCTTCACCCATCCCACGTATTCTGTCATGGAGAAACTGAACTGTTAGGTTTCACTTTCTTTTTCTGTTGTTTCTGAAATGCTGATGAAATTAAGTTGTGTGGACTGTTTGTTTTTTTAGCAGTCTACATGTGGGTGTCACTGTTTCACAGGCAGCATGGCAAGCAAGATTCTGCTTCTGTACCTCTCCAAATAATACTTGGTTTGGAAGGTAAGAAAAAGGCTAAAGGATACAACTTCCCAAAATTTTGTTTAGAGTATCTTTATCAGAACTACTTTCTCATGCACCATTCAGGAAGTCTTGTTGCCCAGTGTTACAGCAGACTTCACCCTTTCCCTCTGCTCAGACTCTGCAGCATTGCTGTTGCTAAGGGTGAGGTTCCTGTGTAGAAAATGGTATCTGAGAAAGTCTGGATATGGAACAGAACCAACTCTCTTCAATGATCTTACATCTCAGATAAGCCTTTTCTAACTAACTCTACTTTCTGAAGTTGATGGAGTACTTTTCCAGACAGTGTTTGCTTCTAGAAGTGATAACACTTGATATTTATAGATACTGCCAAGGATTGTTGTGCAGAAAGGCTCTTGCTTATACTTGCTTCTATGAAGAGCAAGGTCACTGCTAAACCTTGTGTACTGTGTTGGGGGGATAGTAAGAGGGCATGCCTGCAGGGAGGAGCAGACAGGAAAGGTGACCCCAAACTGACCAGTGGAAGATTCCATCCCATATGTGTCATATCAGTACAAAGCCAAGGCATTACAGGGGTCAGTTTCTCTTCTTCAATGGCCAGCATCCAAGGAATACTCTGTTCCTTCTGCTTTCAGTCCCAATCCATGCATTCCCAAGTCCAGCTCCTGAATCCAGTTCCCATCTGCCACTGAGTCTAGTCTGGGATTTCCACAGTGGCTCCTTTTCCACATGGCTCCTTTGAAACAGGACCAATGTCCCAGACCAGCATCTGTGGAGCTGCACAACAGTGAACATCTCCATCAGGGTAACCTCACTTGGGCTTGGCTACCCCAATCCTCAGGCAGTCTTTGTTCCGTGTGTTTATCTGGAGAAAGACCCACATGGCAGGAATTTAAAAAGTATTCCCTTCTCCAGTAAGGCTTTCTGAGAAGTATTCTGGGACAGAATCCTTCCATTTTGAGTATCTAACCACATTTGCCAAAAAAGGTCTCGGCAGTAAATTGTAACACTTTCAAACTTTGTAGCTGTGCTCAGTCTATGAGGTGTGTCTGTTCTTTCTAGGGCTTGTTCAAAGAACCTTAAAATTGATTGACTAGGCTGTTATGAGGCAGTTCTTCAACTGTAGAGCTTTAGGATATATGTAGGAGAAAGGCTGCTTGGCAGGAGGGGAACATTTAGAGATGCTTGCAGCAGTGAAAACTACTTCATCCTTTTATTTTCTTTTTCCCCTCAGTTTTGCAGGACTACCTGGAGAAGAGTGGTGTGTTCTTTCTTCTCTGCAGTATAAATTGTAATGAACCAGATCCTTCTTGTTGCAACAAACAACCATGGAGCTGCTCCTTAATGTTTTTCACAAACTACTTGATGTTGAGGAGAAAAACTGTGTTAGAAAAGGGGGTCACCCCCTGCCTGGATCAGCTGTTTCTGTTCAGCCCACTGAATCATACTGAGTCTGTGAGACTGTGCCTGTAGCTGTGGGACACAGTGAGGTTTGCACCACACAGTCATGACTTGTGAGTATGGGAATCCTTTTAGCAGGCAAAATTCACTACTCCTGGTCTTCAGTCAAGGTATTGATTCATCTGCCAGTGGGTTGTATGGCAAGACTTTCTGAAGGTAATTTAACTATGTGTTTTCTGTTCTTTGTAAGAGTTCATTTTGAGAAAACAACCCACAAATGTAAAGGAATATATAAGGAATAAACAGTAAAATGAGAGGCAGTTGGTCACAGCAACTGTACAGTTAAATATAAAGTAGGAAGGTATTTTCAAAGTAAAGTTTTTACCACAAAAGCACTGTGTTGGATTTATGTGGCAAAGGCTTGGTAGTTTTGGAGGCTACAGAGACGGCTTTTGTTAGAAGCAGCTAGAAGCCTCACTCATGTCCAATAGAGGAAACACCAGCCAGCTCCAAGTTTAACCTGCTGCTGGCCCAGGCCTAGTCCATAAGCGATGGTGGTAGTGCCTCTGGGATAACATATTTAAGAAGTGGGGGGGGAATTCTGCACCATGATAACTACAGTCAGAACAAGGAGTAAGAACATGAGAGAAACAACTGTGCAATCTCCAAGGTCGGTGAAGAGGAGGTGCTCCAGGCGCTCGAGGAGAATTTCCCCTGCAACCCATGGTGAAGACCGTGCTGAGCCAGGCTGTCCCCATGTAGCCCACAGAGGTTACCAGTGGAGCAGGTATCTACCTGCAGTCTGTGGAGGACTCCATGCTAGAGGTGAGTGCATCCAGAGGAAACACAGTCACTGTGGAAGCCCACATTGAAGCGGGTTCCTGGCAGGACCTATGGATCCATGAAGAGAAGTGTCCACACTAGAGCAGGTTTGCTGGCAGGTCTTGTGACCCCACAATGAACCCACCCTGGAGCAGTTCACAAAAAACTGTAGCCCAGGGAAGGACTCACATGGGAGAAGTTTGTGGAGGACTGTGTCCCATGGGAGGAACCCCATGCTACTGTAGAGGAAGAGTGTGAGGAGTCCATCTCCTGAGGAGGAGAGGGAGTGGCAGAAACAATATGGGATAACTGGAATCTCCATTCCCTGTTCCCCTGTGCAGCTGGGGGAGAGGAACTAAAGAAAATCAGGAGTGAAACTGAGCCTGGGAAGAAAGGAGGAGTGAGGGGAAGGTGTTTTAAAATTTAGTTTTATTTCTTAGCATCCAACTCTGATTTAATTGGTAATAAATGGAACTAATTTTTCCCCAAGTTGAGTATGTTCTGGAACAGTAATTGCTGAGTTCTCACTCACTGTCCTTATCTCAACCTACAAGCCTTTTGTTGTATTTGCTCTTCACCTTCCAGCTGTGGATATGGAGTGATAACCTGGTTTTAATGGGCACATGGTGTCCAGCCAGGATCAACACACCACAAGTATTATGTTTGATTCATGTGAATTGCTAGTATTGAAGTTATATTATATCTAAAATTTGTGTATGATTTACTACATTTCTTTAGAAAAAAAAACCTGTGATGTCTTAAATACTTCAGAATTTTTTATGCATCTACTTGCTTTTTAGTCAGTTTTCTCCCATCTTCATTTGTTTCTTGTGCGTAGATACTCTGAAACTGGGTACCTTAAAAATAAATTGATAACACAGGCAGGTAAGAAACTAAGCTGTCCAAGTAATTAAATATGTATCTTCCAGACTTTATCAATCTAAGTATTTTGTTCACTCCTGACTGTTCTTTTAGCTGCACATTTACATGTCCCATCAGCTGAGTGCTATTCCCAGACACTTTATAATCTTCAGATGTTTTGATGGTCAATGGGAAAATAGTCCTAGTGGACCCCAGATGCAGGAGAGAGAGCATATGACCTCCTAAGCACTCCCCCTGCCCAAAACTTAATCATCCTGTGTCTTCCCTCATTTATCCTCCCCTAAATGATTTTCCTTTCTGAAAGCCACACTGGATCAGCTGAGGTGGCATCATGCCACCTTCTCTCAGCTGCAAGTGTTTTCACAGCAAGTATATCCAAAACCTCAAAATCTAAAGTATATGCTTTCTGTTTGTCTCTGGTAAGCTATTTTATGGGAGGATAGTAATTTTCCTTACAAGTATTCTGGGGTGCTCCACCAGCAGGTATTACTTTTACTTCTCCCACTCTGTAGAACAGAGAGCTCCTGGTAGAGGTGGCTGCCATGCCAGTAGATAGATCAGTATCATCTGCACTGCCTGTCACCCCTTAGAAGTGACACACTGTGTGGTTACCCACAGTTATGCTACACAAGGAGTGTGGTCTCATCACTGCACTAATATTTGATCAAGGGAAATTGATGCCAGGTTTGAGCAGGCTCCATAACCTGGGAGGTTCAGCAGAGCAGTCAGCATCTGGATGAACAGAAAACAGCAAATAGATTTTTTTTTTTTTTAAAAAAAGTATAGACAGAAAGGTGAATTTTATATTGCTGGAAATAATACCCCAGTTTGCTGCTGCTGCAGCATCCTGGTCTTGGTGGCTGTGGAATGATGTTTGTGACTTGCCTAGAATTCATGTTGGCGACATCCATTGCCCTCAGATTTAGTGATCCTTCAGTCTTACTAAGGAAGAAAAAAGTTCCATGAATAAGTTATTGCAAAACCAGGTTGACCCATTCAAGCATGCAGATGTTTTATTTAAATATTCCTCAAATGTCTATTTATTCAGCATAACGCCTGTATTATGCTGCCTTCTGAAATACGATATATGACTGTCAAACAAAATTGTCAAAACAACAACCTCAGTTTCTTTGTATGATACACAGAAATAATTACATTTCATGTACAGTACAGATGCATTTTACACAGTCATCAACAGTCATTCACTACCAAAACAGCATTTAAATCACCTAAAACATCAAAAGAATGTGTATTTCCCAAATTCAGGATAAATGAATGATTTTGCATGTGACATAATGAAAATAGGAGACAGGACAGGAATTCTTCAAAATCATACTAAATTATTCCTTAAGCTGCATTTTAAAAATGAAACTACAAGTTGCTTCAGGGGTGTAGCTG
Organism: Ceyx melanurus; assembly: GCA_024611195.1. NCBI lineage: Eukaryota > Metazoa > Chordata > Aves > Coraciiformes > Alcedinidae > Ceyx > Ceyx melanurus. The sequence goes on along the minus strand of JANHGL010026351.1, from coordinate 57,587 downwards.
TTATGCAGGTGTATTGCTGTAGTGCATTCATTTTTAGTCCATATGAAAAGAATAGAGATTTTTAAGACACATGACCTGATGGAGTCAGCAGGTTTCCTGGGTTATATGTAATCTGTCCCAAAGTGGGTTTTGTAACTGCCTTTTTGCATTATTTACCTGAT